>PVKC010000328.1:0-66291 GCA_004027635.1 Crocidura indochinensis | reverse complement strand
TTGCAGAGAAGAGAATTCTCTGAGTTAGCCAGTTCTCCACCGTTCTCTGTCATTTCTGTCTTCTGTTATGTGGGGGAAGGCTGACTTCAATTTTATTAAGAAATCAATTGTCATTGGCACTCTGCTTGATCCCTGGCGGAAGTCACTGATAATGGGCTCTCTTTACATCTCCAAGTTGATTGATTTCAGCTGCCTTCACCCCAATGAGTAAGTCTGAATCAGGCCTCCTCTGCCCACCACACATCCAAGCCAACACCTGATCATTCCTGCCCCTGTGTCCCATTTAGAAGCTAAACAGTGCCAAGGAAACAAAAGGGATGAATTCAGAAGAATGAGAGAGAAAATTACAGTCTAGGGAAGGCAGATAAAACCACAAACTGGAAATATTCCTAAGGACTCTGAATTTCTAGGATCCTTTTGGCTAGAGAGAAGGAAAAATGATGGTCTGTATGTCTGTGTGTGTATTAAGGCGGGGAATGTGGTGAGTTCCAAATATTTTTTGGAAGTGTGTTTTACCAATAAACACCATCCAAAACAACACAAAACAAAGCAAAATACAACCCAACTACTTTCTAAGCTTACTTCCGTGTGGATTTCAATCAAGCTCTTTCATTTGAGCCGAAAAGAACAAGTCAATACTCTTGGCTATCAGAGTGGGGGTAAATATGAATAAATATGCAGAAGAAGTTGCCAGGAACAAAACATCCAAATGTGCCTGTTAATGCAATGCTATCCTGACCTTTTAAAGAGAGCAGCAGCTGGCCTCACCAGACTCAAGGATTACAGGACTTTTCTCAGCATTTATCCAACGCATTGATGCAAATCCACCCAAAGTATCATTTATTTAGGTGGGAATTGCAATGGTGGAGATTTGAGGCTCACCCAAGTGGCCCATTCAATGCCTTATTCCCCTGACAAAGCCCAGCCAACTAATTCCTAACATGAGTCGAAACAGCCGGCAGTTTGCCAAATCAAACTTGGCCATTCATCTTAGTGACAAGCATCCTGAGTCTCTCATGGAATGCTCTTTGGGGTGGGAGATAGAACGTGAATGATGCTACCATGTACCTTCTTCCCAGGTGCTAACTACATGTGACTGTACAGGTGCTCTCCCCTTCACAGTTCCCCATCCTGGCTACACTTGGAGCTGTCACAGACTCTGGGCAAGTGTCACTTCCTTGTAAAAAACCTCTTCCAAAGTGGGTTAGTTTTCCAACTACACACACAAGAGGATTTGGATTCTTCTAGGAGCATTTTCCTCCCCCAGCTCTCTTCAACCCCTGTAACAAGGATCCACCTTCTCTTGTCTTCTGAGCCATTGTCAATATCTAGGCCAATACATGGACCTAAAGTCATTCCCTTCAATGTCATAGTCATTCCAAAGCTACTTCAGGGTCTTGTCCCTGCTCTCATGTCTCTGGGAGGTGTCATTCTACACCAATTGTACCACTGCACACTGCAACGCACTTCTGTTGTAGGGATCACTCAATATCTGTATTATAGACAGACTCTTTCAAAGCCCTTTATCCCAAACTCTTCAGCTTACCTGTCTTGTATGGCTATCAACACTGAAGATCCAAATGAAACACAAATTTCATTGGACTAGAGCCCAGAAAGCTGAAAAACAAGCAAATCAACGCCAAAGTGGAGGAATATATTAGCTGGTGATGCATGCTGCCACACAAGCAGACCCTGGGAACTGGCTTTCTTTCATCTTGCGAGCAAACCACTACAGAACACAATTTCAGGAAATAGATGCCATTGAAGAATATTACAAGCAGCTTACTGCAGTAATACCTATAATTTTTCATTCACTTTAATATGCCTGTTTTTCACGTTTAGAATTTCTAGTAACTCTACCTTATTATGTTCTCTTGGCTGATGTGTCTATATAATCGGATAAACATTTGTCTAATACTGAGTTGTGCTATTTTTAAAAGTACTTTCACGAAACAACAAAAACAAAAAGTCACTATAAAAACAAAAGCACTCAAGCACTGCATTTTAATACTTAAACCTCTCGAAAGCTGGAGAAAGGTGTTTTTTTATAAAGCGATTTTAAGGAAATGTTTTCAGGTTGTCTATTGGTTACAAGGTCCTCAGAATATGAGGTTTTCCAATGAAATTTCTTTGGCAGAAAAGGAAGTAAAGGCAGTGTTTTCTGACACCTTTCCCAGAAATCTTTGTAAAAATGTATAAGACAAATAGCAATGGGTGAAAATCATTCAAATGCAACTTACTAAGTGTTCACTAAACAGCGTGAGATTTATATAAATTTATTTTTGTGCTATCCTAGAGTAAACCCATGAAATATTAGTGAAAATCTCAGGAGAGCTATATAATATTTAATTTCATTTTACAGATGGACATGATGGTATGTGCCCATCAATCACATATAAAGCTAAGTAGTCTACATACATTATTACTTTAAACCTCACAACTCCTGTTACCAACATCATGACTTAACCTTTATTTGTTCTAACGTAGAGACAAGGGATCAATGACTTATAGTGTGTGTCAAAATGTATGTCAGGAGTTCAATGTCCAGTGACTCTTTCTGAAGTCCACACTCTTAGCTAGTATGTCACTATAATGCTAATCAACGTTCTATTCATATTGACCCAGTTTTGTATCTTTCAGCCTTAAACATGTGACAGTTCTTGGATTCACAATGCTAAAGAGCAACTACATTAGACCCAAAGTCAGCCTGATGAATTGAGATACCTTGAAAGAGGCATCATTGAACACATAAGTTAACCACAGAAATGCTGGTCTTAGACATATCAAACAAGTTATGGTGCTGCCCTATTTCTTATTTCTAAAGATTCATACCTGCCACCAAAGGAATATGTGTCATTCTCCCAAGTGTCAACTGCTGTCTTCAACAAAATTCATATTAGTAGACCAATGAGCTGACTTCTCCTTCAAATACAAGTCAGAATGAGAAGCTACAATATGCACCAGGCCATGGTGTTCTAGGGCATGCTTTGAGTATTATAATAATTGAAGAAAAGACTTTAATATACCAAGTCATCTTGCTGTGGCCCATTTAGATCCAGGTTGTTGCCTATCTTGGTTTTTGAGGTAGATGTTGCAGCTCTCCATGGATGCTCTCCTATGACATTCAAAATAAGCTTAGAATGGAAATAGAAACCAGAAAAAAAAAGGCTTCTAGGTCTCTCTAGTAGAATTGGAAGAATTCTCAATTACCTTCTCTTAGCCAAACCAGCTGATTGTACTTGGGTCAGAGACAATCTCTGATAGCCTCTGTTATTCATTCAATGTTGTCTAATTCACCTTGTCATGCACATTAGCAGCTCCAAAAACCTGACGTGAAGTTGTGTTTAAGGCTGCTGCAAAACTCAAAGCTATAGCACATGAACAGTGAGCCCTAAAACTGCACTGTTTATTGTCCGCTTAACACTAGCCAAACCCTTTGCAAACACAGTAGTAGAATATTGTTTTGACATTATTGATAAAAGATTTAAAAGCAAGGATTTACTATGGCATGATCCTCAGAAAACAATCTAAATTTCCAGGCAGCTTTTAGGATGTGGTACAAATGACAATGATCAAAGTACGCTATCTATAGGAGATTCCTGACACCTTTTCAAATCCCACCAAGCATGAGTCACATTCAAGAATGTCAAGTGTTTCAAAACAGTTTTTATTTACCCCCCCCTCCAAATGGACCAGGTGGTCACCAAATTATCCATAATAGGTTAAATGACCAGCCACATTAAGCCGGTTTTGGAAACAGATGATTTGCAAGTAGAATTTCTCTGACATGAGTCACCTCCCATAGCACAGTGTAGCAATCTCTGGCAGCTCAAGTCAAAACTCCATAACCATTCATTTGCATGGTTTCTTCCTTAACTAATCTGAGGGGCTCCCGTGGGCAGGTCAGAGTTTTCATTCTATACCACTTTACATCCCTGGAGACATAGTTTATTTTTACACACAGCCGTCAAAGTGAAAGCACTATGCCACCCACCATTCCAGGTTTCTTCTGGAGCCAGATACTAAGTCCTGGGAAATAAAACTGCAGGCTTATCTCCTGGTATCAATCCAAATATTCAGATAAGTAGTTTCCTCACAGATGCCTCATCAATAAATGACTTTAAAACACTTAGAGGTAAGGGGATTAGGCCACATCCAGTAGTATTTAGCGTTTACCCCTGGCTTTGTGCTCAGGAGTTACTTCTTACGGTGTTCTGAGGACCATGATATCAAATATCACATATATGTAATTCATATCATTTTTCTAATATAGAAGTTCTAATACCAGGGGGAAAATATACAGCTATCCTTTAATCTTCCTGAATAGCTTCATGATCAAGAGGAAACGATGGCCCTAGTTCTAGAATTCTGAAGCATATAGTTAGCTGCTGATTCACCCTCTCTAAAAATCCTTGAAACTCCCTCCTTTGGCTGAAACACTCGCCTCCTGCAGCTTCAGGATTTTTTTTTTTGTAGCCTGAGGAAGATTTTTCTTCTTCTAAATGTCCTTCTTACAAGTGGACCCTTCCATACTTCCTGAAAGTTCTGTAATTGAAACTGTCCATTGGGGTCTAGCCAGGGATTCTGCACTGGTCGATTTAATTGGCAAAGTTGGCAGAGAAGAGGAAACCTAACCAGGCTAAGAGAATCGACTCCTCAAGCCTGACAAAGTGGGGCAGAAAAGACAGGGAGAGCAGATGAGACCTTTATTTCAGTTTCCTTCCTCGTGTGCAGGCCACACACTCTTCTCTTCTGTTTAAGCAAAGGGCATTCTCCCTTCTGCCAAGGGCTCCAAATTCTTTTCTGGGATCTGGCCCAGAGCATGGCCCTACCACTCTGTAGGTACAGAGTGACTTCTGCCAAGTCACTTAACCACCCAATCTCAAGTTCCTCATCTGTAAAATTGGGATAATATTTCTCTGCCGACATAACAGGTTCCTAGCGATAAATATTAATGTCCATAGAGGGCTTTGAGATCCTGGGGTGAAGGATGCAGCAGACTGTTATTTTTATGACGTTGCAGCTTCTATAAAGCATCAAATTCAATGAGAAAGAGGAGAGAGGGGGTACTGGGCTGGAACCAAGAAAAATGCAGGCAGATGCTGTTTGAGCTTCCCCCGACTGCTAATGCATCTCCACAGTCACCTGCAAGTCTGCTGTTATTCCAGTTCCCGGGGCTTTCATTTTTACTGGGGACCTCGCTCAGCAATTCCCCACCCCCCTCTTGCCAGGATTGGAATCCCTATTTAACATCATATTAATATGGAACTTCATAACGCTGATATGGATCTGTGTATTACAAACATCAGGGGGCCCGCCTGGCAGTCTGCTGGCATCAACATGCTACTCAGCAGGGAATCTGTGTTCGAGACTCTGGAGTGGGCCAGCCCTCCGGAGCTGGCCCAATGCCCACATCAGAACTGCCCCAGCGGCACCTCCCCTCCCTCTTGCGCCTCCCAGCAGAAGTTTTTCTAGGCCCCTGGGCAACAAAAAGGGAGCGATAACTGCTGTGCACGGACCTCTGAGATCAGAAAAGAACTAATTTTGTTTGGACATTAAAAAAAAATTTAGAAGAAAAATCCTATAAGGACAAAAAAAATGGGGAAATAAGACAGGGGCAATAAGACAGGAAAAGAAGGGAACTGGTAGACATGGATATTCTTGTCTCTAAGAAGTCCAGGAAGGCTCATTTTTGGACATATCTAGGTCTTCAGGAAAAAGGCATCGAGGACACAGGTGGACAAAATTCAGGCTCAATGAATCCGATCTTAATAGCAAGCATTCCATTCATCTGCACTCCAGTGCAGCCCATAATATTCTGCTTCAGTGTGCTTAGCATGTCTAAGAATAAGGAGCCCTTTAGGAGAATCCATGTCTGGCTTCTGGTAGACTGTGAGAAAATAGATTTCAAGAAAGGAGGAAGATGCCAAAGGTGATGTGATTTCAGGAAGAAGGGAGTGATGACCCTGACCAATTTACAGAAGCTAGAAGGATTCAGAGACCACAGGAGATGCCCAAGAACAAAGGTGTGATATCAAGTGAGTGCCACCGATTGTCCCTATGGAGAAGTCCGTAGACAGAATGTCCCAGAAGAAAGGTGAGTCACTAGAAATACCTAGTAAGGGATCAGTCTGAGTGAAGTCTGTAGCTCAAACCTGCATTTGGTCTCACACCTTGATTCCATGGCCCCAGATGGGCAGAGTGAGTGGCCTTCCCTCAGTTATAAGTGAGGAGATTGAACTTGAAAAGTCCACAAAAGAGGGACTCAAATCAGCCTAAACTTGGATCTGTTCCAATGTCTGTGGATTTATCTCACATTTCCTGAGATTTGAGGTACCAAGATGTATCTGCAGGAGGGCAAGGTCCAGAGAGACAGGAAGGCCCTTCCTTCCTTCTCAGAAGCTCAGGGGACCTCTCTTGTTGGACCTTTCCATGCCTGCTAGGAAGGAAAGTCCAATTTCCAAATCCAGAGAATCTCAAAGTAATGTTCACTTCCTGTGCCTTCAAGTGACAACTGAAGCGACCCTGCATCTCTGGGGTCCTCCCAGATGCCATCATGACAGAACTGACAGGGAAATTTGATGGAAGTTCAGAACTGCACATGAGGCATCACAGAAGCTGAGGAAGACAACAACCCCTTTCGACATAGCCTTGCCACGTGCTTTTTCAGTCTTGGTGTGTGTTGATTGTTCACTAATAATAATAATGATAAATAATGAAAATAATAATAATAACAATATATATCTCGGCCAAAGGAGAGTTTTAAAAGCAAAATGACAACCCTCCACAAAAGAGCTGACACAAATCTATATTAGCATAATGGTACACAACCCCAATAAGGCCATGTTAATGCAGCCCTCTGTCTGTCTCCAAACTCCAGATAAATGGAGCAAGAATATTATTCTGGGGTCTGTTTCTCCATCAGTAAGAGGACAATTTGTAAGTGGGGAGCTCCCATTAGCACTAATGGGAGCTACAGATGTAAATCCCCAGGCACTGGTAGGGGAAAAGGTCCCCTGGGACTTTCTGCCAAGAACCCATCGGCACTGAGAGGTATTTGGAAGCCAGAAAGTCCTTCCTCATTAGTACAGCTCCACTCAGGAGTAATTTGCGGCCTCACCCCACAAAAATGAGAGATTGAACTAGTCCTTCTTTGTGGTGACACCAATAGCCTCCCATGTTTTCTTGCCCGTAGGTATCATGCCAAGGAAACCTAGTCTAAGACAAATGCCATTTTAATTTGCTTTAGGCAGTGAAGGCCAACACACATCTCAGTGAGAAAGTTATGTCTTTTAATTGCTTTATGAAGACAGAGCATATGCCCTGACACAGTAAAATGATTAACAGATTACTCCAAATGCCTTTGGCATAGAATATCTATACATTCATTAGCCAGAACAATTTATCTTCTTGATAAAACTAAAATTACTTATACAGGAGGTTTACTTTCTGTGATTAATAAATGATAAAAAAAATCTAAATGATCTTCTGAAATGTCTCTTTTTAACCATTAATCTCACATTTATCAGCTCTGATAATACATATTATTAATGCAAAATCCAATTTTCCAAGTATTCTAATTTGCTAAGGAAAACAAAACCTATTTGATGCTAAGAAACGTCTCAATTACTAGAAAATTCTATGGTGATCCCTAAGTAGTCCAGGCATAAAGTAGATAGCATTCACTCTCGGTATGCTTGATAAGGATAGATAAATCCAGGGCTGACCTCCACCAGCAGCCAGGTAGCCCCCACAAGCATCCCGGGATCAAGTATATATCCAGCAACAAGCTACATAAATTCATGGAGAGTTGCATGTGCTCCAAATGACAAAATTCAGATCACACGTGACAACAGAGCTGAGAGTTTGGCAACCTAGAATCCAGCTGAGGTCAACCAGCAAGCAATGCGCATGTCCAAGAAAGTGAGCTTGGGACACACAGGTTTTGCTAGAAGGGAAGTCTTGGGAATTGGATCCTTCTGTCAGCTTTTTAAACTGCTTAAGACCGTCTGTCCGCCAATTAAACTGATCAAGGGAGTCCAGGATGGTTTATTAGGGACTGCTCTGTAGAACCCTCATTAAAAGTCCCCAGGCTGATCACGCACTTCCGGCTCACGCACATCTCTTTGCTGTCAGCTGCTGATTTCTCTAAATTCCAACTGCCAGAGTAACTGTGGAGGCTGCGCCAGGCTTCCCCTGCTGCCAGGAAGGGAGGAGAGAGACATCTGCCACTGTCCTGAGTCACTTGGTACTTACCTTGGTGATGCACAATACCAGAAAGTCTAGGATATAAGAGCTCCCAAAAGATCTGGGGGGCAGTCGTGTGCCTGTCCCCTAGGATTTCCATGTAGGTCTTGTGCCCTCTTGGGAATCAGAGAATCTGCCAGGCATAGGGAGAATGTGGGACAACAAGAGACAAACTCTATTTCTCCCCACCAAGGCACAGTATTTAACCAGATGCACTAAAGAGAGAATTGCAGAAAGATGCAACCCATCCTAAAGATGGGTAAGTGCTGGTCTTAGATAGATATAGCAAATGCAGATTTTAAGAACTGAGAGATATAACCTCTGAAAGAAATAACTGAGAAAACTGAATTCACTAAAGGCAAAAATAAAAATTTCATTTGGAGTTTATAATACATGCAAAAGTCAAAGGTGTGGGAGAGCCCCTGTTTCTCATTGTTTCTCAATTCTCCCCAGGACTCCCTGAGTACCCACTATGGAAAGGAACTGCTATGGGTGGAAGCAATTCAGTATGGAGTGGCAGAACTCACAGGATTGGAGTTCCCACAAAATAAGGGCAATTGTATATTAATTATGTAAGAGTGGAATATAGGGGGGGAAAGATAAGAAAAGTGAGGAATAGGAATTGAGTTGGAGGAGTCTACCCAGTCCAACTCATCACGTTTTTCCATTTGAGCCTCACATTATGTGGTGTGTGAATGAGTTGTGTCTGTGTGTATGTGTGTGTGTACAGGACTTTCAGAGACCTAAATTGAATTAATTGAAATAAAGCAAAACTATGTGTGGCCATGTTTAAGAAGTCCAAGTTGTACCAAATTGCTTACAGAATTCATGACTTCTAGCCCAAAGATTAACACTCAAATTTCCTGTACCAGCCTAGATGCTCTTCTTCATCACAGTATTCTTCCAAGTACCCTCACAGGTTATCCTTCATCTCTGCCTTCTGTAGTGCTGGATCCACCAGAACCACTCTGAGATCAGGCTACAATGAAATCAGTACTGAGCTGGGGGCAAAACCCATATTTCATTGTCGTCTCAGTACTAGACAAAGTGCTCAGAGACAGACCATACCTGAGGTCTATAGAGCATTTGTACCAGACACTTGACAGGCCTAATCAAGACATTAACTCATCATAGCTTCAAAATAACATGACAGAAGCTGGTCCATCTTATCATCTCCAATATTCAAACAAGGAAACCTAGGCTTTAAATAAAAGGGTCTCTACTTTGCATGTTGTCATACAACTAGTCAAATGGTGGGCCCTGCACCACTCTCAGGAAATGTAGTTCCAGAGGGCATCCTCTGAATTGGGCCTTCATTTCTATCCTGAGTAGCTTAGTTTTCTCCAGTTCAAAATGAAGATATTAATATTTGTTTGATGGGGATTAAATGAATAATACTAGTCCCCAGCAAAGAAATTTAAGAAATGTTAATTTCCTGTGTTTATCTCAAGCCCAGGTTATAGCTGTGCTTTCTCATGAACTGTGTCTTGGACATGTAACCTACATCGATGTCTCTTTTTCACTCTCATCAATCTTAGCATTTCAACCTTCCATACTGGCACCACATTGTTTTGTATTGTCATTGAATTATGTTAATATTCTTTGACTTTTACAATAGCATTATAGGATTTTTGGAATAAGGCATGGTCTTCCTTTAATATTTCACCCTGAAATTGGAACATTGTTAAAAGCATAAATTTTCAAAATGTGGTGATAAGATAAAAAATATTATAGAGATTGATTACAAAAAAAAGATGGTATGGCAAAAACAATATATTAAGAATAGAGAAATATGTCCATCCATTCTATAGATTCTAAGGACTTTAATTTTTAGTTTTGTCTTCATCTTATAAACTCTCCTTTTCCCTGTAAAATATATATATATATTTTATTGTACAGAGAAAATAATCTCCACGTCAAGAGAATTAAAGAGGCTAAGTTTTCAACAAATTTGCTTATGGGTGTTCATATTTTACTCTCAAAAACATCAAATGCCCGCCTACATTCAAGTCAATGATATTTTGCTTATGAGGAAGCAAATACATTAATAAATGCATAACTGCTCTAGACTGCAATAAACTTTAACAACAATTGACCTCATCAAATCAAAATTTCTAATTGTCTTTAGCTACCCAGCACTGTCAACTAGATGTGAGACAATGTGACTTCGCAACATATCTGGGAAACAATTTGTCTTTGAACTCTATTTCTACCCATTCTATGAGAGCTTCCCTGAGTGTCTGATTGCTGTGTGTATCAGGGTTGGTAAATTGGGGAAAATTACCACCTCTGCAGAACATGTTGCTAAGATATGGCAATCCCTGTTGTAATAAGGCCAAGAATCAATTAAAAATGTAGGCATTCAAATGTGAATTAAAAATATTAGAAGACAGGAGGGATGTCAATAAGAAGTGTGACCTGGAACTCTTGACCAAATGCATTTCTGTATGTTGTTAGCAAAACTGTGCTTCCTGATATGTGGAAGGATTTAGAATGCCAAGAACATAGGGAAAGGTTTTCTGACTGCTACACACCCTATACAGAATTGGATCGAGGTGCAAAATGTACTTCAGAATAACAACAAATGGAAATGCCTCCACCTTAGTCATGATGGCAAACATATTCAGCAAATGCTCTGGCCAATGCAGTAAAGAACCCTCTTTGTTTTATCCACAAGAGTACTTTGTGGATCAGGAAATGGGGTATTAGCATGAAAAGATCACACACAGACCTCACTGTGTCTTCTTTCAAGACTGCTGGTCTACAGAAAACAAAACAAAACACAGAGTTCTTAAATTCCGGAAGCCACAAAATTAAGGAGAAAGAAATGTGGCAGCTTATCCCAATCTGTTTGCTGGGATACTAGAATCATTACCTAGATTGTGAATCCCAGGCCTTTGTAACTCCAGCTAAGTGGCCAGCCACCTATAAACCATGAGACAAATCTAGCCAATATGAAACAAATTCATGAAACAAATTATTTTTCTCTTAAATGGTTGAATATAATATCAAAGAAGAAAAATATTTTGTGGCATTACATTCAAATGCCTGTGACCATAAAGAAAAGACTCAAAGATGCAGCATCACTTTTCCTTCATACTATAATAGCATAACTGAGCAAATTCTGGTTAACAAAAATCGCAGTTACCCTCAGGAACTTTATCAAATACTTTTGCTAACCTCTTATCTGGGGAAATTGTGTTTCCTTTCTGCTTGTAAATCAGATCTACCTGGCCCAGCTACTACATGATCAAACTGTTTCTAACCTTAGCTTAGATTTTAAATGTGTCATTCTCTGTTTAAAAAAAATCATTCCTGGGACTCTATAACACTCTCTTCAGTTTTGCCTCTAATTTTTCCATTGCCACCTTCATGTGTGTTATATATAGCCTACACGTGCATTCCTACCCCAGATTGTGATTTCCATCCCCTTATTACATAGGCTTTTAAAATCTCCTCTATCTTGTAATGCTATGGTCTTTCACAACATTTGAGTCATCCATATACTCTGTTTGCTAACTTAATGGCAAACTGAAGGAGCCAAAAAGGACAGAAAAATATGGCAGGGTGCCACACAGTCTGAAAGTAGAGATTCCCAAGAAACCTTTTATCAACCATAATAGAATAAAGAAGCAATTATCATTCATTTGTATGGAAAAGCCTTTGAGTGTTTTCAGACCCCAAAATTTACTCAGCAAATCACAGCAAGTGAGTGCTACATAAACCTGAAACAAACACAGAGAAAAAAGTAGGCGTGTGATGAATACACAGTCTTAAGTTTAAAGCAGTTTCATGGGAAGAAGCATAGAGCTAAGGGGGAAAAAGAGGGATTACTTTTTTGTTGTTTGGGATATGTCTGAAAAAAGGGAAGCTGCCAAAGAAGCTCGGAAAGCTGCTTTTGCTCTTCAACATTTATCCTGAAAGCACCAATCCCTCTGTATTTCTTTTGGTTGGTGAAAATAGATATGGATGTAGGTCATTCATAAAAATGAATTGGTATATGTGGCCTTTGAAAAGTAGGAATATCTGTACTAGAGCTTAATATTAACATTAGAAAGCACCTATTTTTCGAATTTTAGAGGATATTAGAAGCTACTGTAGATCACTTCCAATTTACATCTTGATAAGATGAGGCCTATTACACTTTGAATTGTGAGCATGTATATGGATTTCACAAACATTTCCCAAGGGTCATGATAAGGACCAAGTAGGAGTAAATGGCCTCAACTCCCCAATGCCAGTTTCCACAACTCTTTCTCCTCTCAATTCTCTCATTTTTTCCTCTGGACAAGTTGCAGAAAATAAGCAATTTACTTATTGGGACCTGGACAGGTGGAACGTTTCAGATCTAAAAGTTCATTCATGTTTGAATCTGGCCTGAACAACAACAACAACAGAAAAATTGATGGGACTGAAACCAAATATTTTATTTCCTCTAAACCTCAACAAAATCATTGAAAGCAGATCTTATGAGATTTATCCCTTTAGGCGGAAATAAAGCATTAGCGTTTTTTTGTTAAGAGAAACATTTCTTCAAACTGAAAGAAAACAGAGCTGTAATGGAAATATGAATGCAGGCTTTTGGGTTGTAACCATATAATGTAACATTAGAATTCTTCATTTGTGAATTGCTCTAATTTTATGTACATATATTATTCAACAAGAATAGCATTTCTTTAGTTTTATAGGTTTTTCATTCATTTAATTGGTGATATAATTACTTGCTCTTATAAATCTGAAAATTAGCAATTCAAACACACAGGCAATGAGAAAGTTGATTCTTAATGACTTAGCCATCATTTCTACTACAGTATTATCTTTCCTATGGCAACCTACATACAGTACCTTTGTAACCAAAGATACAAAATTACTAACTGACCTATTTGAAAAAATACATACAAATTTATCCAGGCAACCTGGTCATTTTGAATTATAACTATCAAAAGAAAAAAAATCAAAAACTGAAAAAGCTGCTATTGAAAAATGATTGAGAGTGACTCTGTCTCGTTCAGAAGTACTGGCACAATTCTGGAACTATGAAAGAGTCCATTGGTACCAGGGGACAAAACCAAATAGAAACATTGGCAGGAAGCACAAGGCATTTCTAGCTAAGTAAGACTTTAAATTATGAAATGGAAGTTCTTTAAGTGCTCTGGTTCACAATGACTACTTTGCATTTTGTTGGAGATTTTAGTCCAGCAAAAATTACACTAAAGAAATATTAAAACAATAGTTCCAAAGATAGTGTGGAGGTCCAATTGTCTTTCAAAATGCCCCTTGAGGGGCCAGAGCAATAACATAGCAAGAGGACATTTGTTTTGCAGGTGGCTGATCCAAGATGGACCTCGGTTAGATCCCCCGCATCCCATATGGTCCCCTAAGTCAGGAACAATTTCTGAGCATAGGGCCAGGAGTAACCCATGAGCATTACCA
Source organism: Crocidura indochinensis (assembly GCA_004027635.1). NCBI lineage: Eukaryota > Metazoa > Chordata > Mammalia > Eulipotyphla > Soricidae > Crocidura > Crocidura indochinensis. The sequence continues at coordinate 52,611 of PVKC010000328.1, read as the reverse complement.
GGTGTGGCCCAAAACTCCAAAATGCTGTTTGATAAGTTGGTTCATTCAATATAGAAATATAAACCAGAAAATGTGTAGGGTTTCTGATAAACAAATTCAGAGTACTTTAGTAAATGTTGAATTGCATTCTTAATGAAAGAAAGGAATAAAGTGTGTGTGTGTGTGTCTGTGTCTGTGTGTGTGTGTGTCTGTGTGTGTGTGTGTGTGTGTGTAAAAGGAGATAGGTAGTGGAATGTTTGTAGAAGTCAAGAGAAGTATCAAACATGGCAGGCAACATATGTGCATGAACATTATTCTTACTTATGATTTTCTCTTTTTAATCATCACTTCTTGCTTAATCCACTTTTATTTCTACAAAACCTAATTTCCCAGAGTTGAAAGCAACTTCAAGGGACAAAAACTAATATCCTATGATTACCTACTATGTGTAGGCTTTCTGGGCAGGAGGAGGTAGTGATTGATAATGATTATAAGATATAATTTTTTAATTTAATTTTCACATAATCTTAAAAGTTAATTATCATTAGATGATTTCTTTACCAATAAAGGATATAAATGTCCTTTGTTAGGACTGAGCACATTGTTGAGTTCTCTAAGTTTCTTACAGTTTGAGCCGAGACTGGACCTGTAATTTAATGTGACTTAATGTAATTGACAACCACTAAGCTTCTCTTCCCTTTTTACAGATATTAATGATGACTTGTGAGCTGTTAGACATGTGGAATGTAAGGGTGTGAGGTGGAGGTAAGAGGGTAGAGTAGCTGGGTGACTAGGAGATCCCTCCAGTGTTTCAGATGGCTGTCCAGTACATATCCTAAAATAGACATGGACACACCACAGAGCTGGAAGACAAGAGCCTACTCGGTACCAGCATAAAACAAGTGAATTGTTACTAATACATGGGTTAGCCCAATAAACGCTGAGAACAGATGAGTCCCAACAAAGAGATTTTCTAATAACTATAAAATATCTTAAAATACATCGAACTAAATATTTTTCAGCTCTTGAGCCAGACCTGGCTCTTAACTCCTACATCTAAATTCAGGGATCCAAGCGGGCAGGCCTAGGGAGATCATATGGGATAGGCTGCTTGGGATCAAAAACTTCTTTTGAATGGGCAAAATAATAGTCTTTTAGATCAGAAATACCAAATAATATATCTTCTACCTTTGTTATGTGGTTGGACTCCTTATTGATTCCTTATTTATTACTAAATTTCCCCTTTCTTAATTCTCTTTATATATTATGTGATTATATAGTCCTCTGATTCCTCCTGTAAATTCTTTATGGAAGAAATTTGTGTGAACACATATACATATGTGTCCATGTATGTATGTGTGTACACTTTCTTGTTGCGGTGGTGATGTTTCTGGTGATGGGGCTTAAACCCAGAGTGTCACACATGCAAGCACCCTACTGCTGAACTTCGTCTTTGACTGCTTCCATGAAAAATATTTTTATACATGATCCTTTTCTTTTCTTCTAGCCCCTAAACATATATGCTATGAGATCATCCTTGCACATTCATGCTTTCATAGATTTCTCTGAAATTTTGAAAAAAGAGTTTTCATGTTGTTAACTTTCATGACTGAAATCTACCCTGTGCAATGAAATACAAGTAAGTGAACATTATGATCCTTATAAGCATCTGCATGAACAAGTATTTCCTTTTATTTCTGAACAGGGACATGGTGGGTTGTTGTTTTTAGAGGTTTAATTTTTTTTAGTTTTTTAGTTTTGTTTTTTGTTTTTTAATCACATGCATGATACAATGAAGTGGAAGCTTCCGCCATCTCTACTGACAGACAAGAAGAAAGATCTTGATTGATTCCTTTCACGGATTCCATATTGTTTTCTCAAAGGCATTTAGGGAAGCTCTGAGCACCCTCTGTTCTCTTCAAATCACAATAGTCAAGTTTCAATGTAGGATTGGTGAAAATGTGTTGTTTTTCTAGGAGCGTTAAAGAACTGTGTCTTTTTTTTTTCTTCAGAAACCTTAAGACTATCCGTTTTCTGCTATGTGTGATGGTCTCCTTCCCCCCCCCCCCCCACACACACACAGGAAGATGTTAAGGCCAAGCAATTTCTTTGAATTTTTGACCAGATTTTTCCAAATAATGTTCATATCTGCCCTTATTCTCAGAGATGTTTCAACTGTTCCATGTCACTACTAGAGGTAACACTGAATTCTAACCCATGGCAGTAGTTGATGAAGTAGTAAAATCTAATATTATCAGCATGTAAACTTACCTAGCTTCCTGACAGATCACTGATAATGAAACATAAACCTTCATATATGCACTCCATCCTCTTATTAATTAACCACTTAGTTTGCCTCTCCCTAATTTTATGATTCTTTCTTTCTTTATATGAAAAGAATATCATGACATGTTTTTTCTTTTTTTCCTATAATCACGTTTTATTTATAACAAAATTTTCAATATTGTTTGTAGGTACTTGTATGTATGATGTCCATGCTTCATTCATAATGCTATCATTAAATGGCTGGGCCATTATGGTCTGTTATCTTTTTTTATACTATTATTATTTGGATGTTGAACTTTCTGAACATCTCCATAAATTTTTTGTCTTTTTATTTCTACTCCTTTACAAACCTTTTTTGGACCTGATTTCTTTGTGAATTTTTATAAATCACTCTATTAAAGTTAATTTCTGCAAACATATTATTAATTTCTAAGAGTACATTCTGTTTCCATGAACATTCCTTCCAATATCTCCTTCTACATGCGTTCTTGAAATGTAACTGCAATTATTCTATTACCTTTGAAAATAAAGAATTAAAAATATTTTTCCTCTTCCTTGTCTCAATTTGTCTCCTTTGTCTCAAATTGTCTCAATTTGCTCCAATTATTTTTTTGTTTCTGCTGCATAATACCTGTTGAATCATGATATTGAAGTGCCATTAAATACAGATACTTTCTTGTTTCACTGTCTTAGAATGCAAATTGTTTTCTATTTTGGTCTTCTGAAAGAAGAAATATCATCTCTTTCCTCTGTCTGTATATCTTCACTTATTTTGCACTCTATCCTCTGTCAAGGAAGAAACTTGCTGGGTACATCAAATTCTTGAACATTTCCAGAATTTGGCAGCATAAAACAATGTTTTTGCTGTTTCTCCCACGGAAAGCTTAAATTTCACTATTGTTTAATGTTGTGCCAAGTCCATTATCATTTATTCATTCTCTTATGAATGATCAAAATGTAGTTGACATCCTTCCACCAATATCTTTCTCTCTCTCATTCTCTCTGTTCTTTGGAGTTTAAACATTACTTCTACTTTGCTTCTCTTGGGTTTAAAAGTGTGACATTTAATCAAAAGTGTATTTTGTCCTGTTACATAATTAGCATCAAAATCACTCTTTTCTAAATATTGAAGGCAATATTTTGAATGGTATATCATAGTATGTCTAACCACTTACATATGAATAAAAATTTATGTAAGTGAAGTTCTCATTCTTGCAGACAACAAAATAGACTCTCCTGCTTATGTTTATGTTCAATGACTTCTTATAACTTGTAAAATAACTAAAATAATTTTTAAAAGTATTAATATATTGATAACTATTAATTTTTATAAAAACATAAGTAATTTGCATAGATACACAGAACTAAAGTTAGAGCAAGAGTTTAACTCAATGGAATTCATCTGATCATCACCAACACTATTACAAACAAGATTGCTTCTCAAAAATTTTTTGTTGATGATATTATTGTTGTTTGAGGAGGATATGCACAACAGAGCTCATGGCTTACTCCTGGCTCTGTGCTAGCAGAGCTCAAGGGGCCATATGTGGTACCAAGAATCAAACCTGGGTTGGGTTGCTCAAGTACCCACTGTACTATCATTCCAGTACTTTTCAAAAAACCTTACCATCTGTATATCATTATTAATTAGGGTTTTTCTATGAATAAATATAAGTACATTTTTGCCATGTTTTGGGGTAATCTGCACCTTCTCTTAATTGTTATAATCAGCCTACTTTTTCTAGTGAATTAGTAATATCGGTTTATGAATTATAATTTGTTTAAAATATAAAGCCTTAAAAGCAGATTTAGATATAATATTTCTACATAATTACTTATATTTCTTTCAATTTTGTTTATTACATATGAGAAGTTGAATGTTTTCATTTGTTTTATGGTTTGGGTCCACATCTGCCAGTGCTTAGAGTTTACTCCTGGTTCTATGTCTATAAATCACTCCTGGTTGGGCTAGACAAAAAATGAGGCATAGGGGATGAGTCCTAGCCAACTCCAATCAAAGAAGATACCTTACCTGCTGAATTATCTCTCCAACCCCAATTTTTAGGAGGTGGATATGGGTGGTAGGATGGGAATGGAGGTGGAAGGAGGACAATTTGATATGGGAATCCCCCTGATTTTATGTTAATATGTACCTAAAATATTATTGTCAACAATATACAAAAAATAAAGAAATATCATTAATAAAAAAAAATTTTGCACAAACAAAATTCTCATTCTTTCTGCTTTAGAAAGCTTCTCATTTTCAAGATAAGGTCAATTCTACAATGTATTTCATAGTTTATTTATATTTTGAATTCCTTTCATTTACTATTTTCTTCTGGATTTCATTTGCAGTGTTTTCTTCTGCTTCTTTAATGGGACTAATCAACAGCAAAGTTGCTAGTTTATCCACTAAAATATATAATCTAACTCTGACCATGTCCACATCCAAAGTTCTTGTTTTCATTTGCATAATTTTTTAACCTTTTTAGATCCCTTTATTTATTGATCCTTACTCCAGAATACCTTACTTTAATTACCACAGCTTTATAATACAATTTCTGCTAGGAAAAATAACCTATTTCAATTCTTCCTTTTTTAAAATTTTAGCTCTTTCATCCTATTCATCATTTAAGATGAACTTTAGAACCGTTAGTCCAGTTTCCAGAAAATAACAGCGGTAAAATCATTTCAGTTAGAATTACATTAAATTTGTGCATTCACTTGAGAAGAATTAAAGTGTTGATGGTATTCATTCTTCCTTTCCAGGAAAATGACAACTATTTTCAGTTTATCCAAGACTGCATTGATGTCTTGCCTACATTTTTAGAATTTTCTTAACATAGAGTCGACTTTATTACTTAATAAGCTAATCCCTAGATAGCTTATGTGTTATTTATATTAGTACAATTTTGAAATGCTTTTTATCTTCATGCTTTCTAAATGGTTATCCCTAATATATCAAAAATTATTCATTTTCATATGCTTATTTTACATGAAATTCGCTTACTAAACTCTCAATTTTTTCTGAAAACCTTTTAGGTTTATTTTTTAACTAGTTTTGCTTTCCTATGTAGACGAAAATTTTGTTTGGAATATTCGATAATTTTGACTCTTTTCTATAAATTTGACTCCTCAAGGAGACAAATGATATATTAGATAGCAATGAATAATATCATACACATAAATGTTGAATACATATGTGCACATAAATGCACATAAATATTGAAATGATATACTATGTTGGAATAAATAATGTGTACACATAAATTAAATAATTCAATGGAAATATACTGATAATTCTAATTATTTATGTAACTATGATTACAATAATAGGTTTAATTTTTTTTTCTTTTTTGGTTTTTGGGCTACACCCGATGACACTCAGGGGTTACTCCTGGCTATGCGCTCAGAAGTTGTTCCTGGCTTGGGGGGCCATATGGGAAACCGGGGGATTGAAATGAGGTCCGTCCTAGGCTAGCGCAGGCAAGGCCGGCACCTTACCTCCAGCGCCATCCCCGGCCCTAAACTTTATTGACTGAGGGCCAGAGCCTTGGCACTAGAGGTAAGATGTCTGCCTTGCAAGTGCTAGCCTAGGAAGGAACTCAGTTTGATCCTCCAATGTCCCATATGGATCCTCAAGCCAGGAGTGATTTCTGAGAGCATAGCCAGGAGTAATCCCTGAGAGTCTATGAGTGTGGCCCCAAAACAGAAACAAACAAAAATAACAACTATTGATTGATTGGTTTGGAGGCCATATTCAGTGGCGCTCAGAGGCTACTCCTGGCTCTGTACTGTAAAATTGCCCCTGACAGGCTGGGGGACCATATGGGATGCTGAAAATTGAACTGGGTTCATCCAAGGTGGGCCAAATTAAATGTTTTTCTTTTCTTTTTTTATTAATGTCTTTACTTATACAATTTGATTATAAACATAATTGTAGTTGGGTTTCTGTCATATAAAGAACACCCCCCTTCACCAGTGCAACATTCCCATCACCAATAAATAAAATTTCTTCTCAGTGCTTTTTGTATACTAGTAAATTCATCTAAGGATTGGCATGTATTATTAACTGAAAGCTTCATAATTATCTTAGAATAAAATTATTACTGATTCCCCCATTTTAAAGGTAATGAAACAGAGTTTATCACATAAACATAAGTATATATACAAATATAACTAGTCTTTGACAAATCAAGAATCAAACTTACAATCATATGATCTCAGAGCACATAGCTATCATTAACACAAAAATATTTCATTGAAGTAGGTAAATAGTTTTTTAAGAAATGACTATGATGTAGTTTGTGATTATTTTGGTTAAGAAACAAGATCGAAGAAATAACTGTAGGTGGATTCTAGACAAGCGAAAGAAACATAAAGAATATATTGATGTTATCCTAGAAAACTAAAATAGAAAATGCTTTTCCCTAGTTTCTCAAGTTATGAGTAAGTACCACAATGTCACCAAGGTAAAATAACATATTTCACTGATGAATGCATCTAGGAGATAGTTCTTATTCATACACATCTAATAATATAGCATCATGAAACCTCTTGACCATGCCAGTTTCTAAACATTTCTCAAGAAAACCTTTTAGTCTCATTAGTTTGGGCCTTGCGTTCACTAATCCTGATTCATCCACAATATAGAGAGGAGGTGATTCGTGCTAAGTCAGACCTTGACAAGGAGCTGTGTGTTAGATGGTTACCACCTTTTCCAATGATGAGGGGAGTAATTTTGGAACACTGAAAATAAAGTCCTTTAGAGTATATGCAAAATTCTGTATTTCTGTCACATGTCCCTGTATTACTGACTGTGTAATAGCTCTCCTGAACTCCCACATGGCAAAAAAGTCTGTGCCTGAAACATTATGCTCGGCACAGACAACACGAACATCTTGCCTTTACATTAATCTCATTGCTGACATTGGAGGAGAAGATATTTCCCAAAAAAGTTGCCATAAAAAATTTTAGCTTTACACAAAATAATCATTTTATCCACATATTTATTGATTGATTGATTGATATTTTTGACTTCTTTACTTTGGTGCAGATATTGAAATTGAGGTCTCCAATTTTATTTTATTTTATTTTATTATTTTATTTTATTTTACCTTTCTCTTCCTTTTTGCATTCAGGCATGGTTTGATTTCAGGACCAAGACTATTGTGTGTTACTTTTCTTTATTGCTGTAGTGCTCACTGGATATTTAATTTGGTATTTCTTTCTGTATTGTGTTCAACACAAAAATTGTGTATCGTATTGTTCAATTACCTTTTTTTTTTAATTTTTTTTTTTTTTTTGGTTTTTGGGTCACACCCGGCAGTGCTCAGGGGTTACTCCTGGCTCCATGCTCAGAAATTGCTCCTGGCAGGCACAGGAGATCATATGGGGCACCGGGATTCGAACTGATGACCTTTTGCATGAAAGGCAAACGCCTTACCTCCATGCTATGTCCCGGGCCCCTCAATTACCTTTTTCATGTTCTCTCTCATACTGAGGTTGAAAGCTTCTAGAAGGACTCTGCCCATTTTTTGGCTTATTTGATTTTTTGACTTTTTATTTATTTATTTATTTATTTTTTGCCCCATTCTATTGCTTTTCTTTCCTTCAAACAAAACCACATAACTCGAACTATCTAGCTCCATCTCTCAAATAGAGGGGGAAACAAGGGTACCAGGATCAAACAGATATTTGCTCACTAATAGTAAGCTAGACAAACACCTACTCTAGTAGCCTGGGGGTGATGGTGGGGGCTATGGGTTGCAGGAAGGGAGCGGGGATGGCAGAGAACAAATTTGGTGATGGGTATTCCCCTGATTTAATGTTAATATGTACCTAAAATACTACTGTGAAAGATATGTAAGCCAATATGATCAAAATAAAAATTTAAAAAAAATTTAGCTTTAAATGCTAAACATTTTTATGATGGCAATAATAATTTGAGGTGCTCGGGGATTGGTATCAAAGCCAATCTTTCACACGCCCTGTTCCTAAAGCTCATCTTGACCCATGAACAGAGAGGCAGCAACATCTGAATGGACAAGCACAGGATTGTGTTTCAGACCCTGGTTCTAGTCTCGGTCCTGCTGAGCAAAGCTCTTAACCTGTCAGCTCTCAGCTTATTCCTTTGATGACTGGTAATAATAACATTGCTGCCATTTCTCTGAGATTGAAAAAGAAGCATAAATGGAAAAGTGCTTTTTGAAAACTGAAATACACTTGACATGTGTAAGAAAAGATCCAACAGTTTTCAGGACGCTTTCCCTAAAGAGCAGTCATATTTATTGCTCACCCGAACTCTTCTGAAAAAGACAAACAGTCATCAACAGTTCCGTGGTGTTCTGCAGAGAGCCAGCCTGTTTCCATTTCAATTCAAAGCCCTGGAGGCAGCCAACTTTCAATCCAAGTACAGCCCCCTGAGTCTCCGGTAAATCTAGCTGTTTCCCCTAGTACAGGTGGGGAGCATGTGAACAGAAGCATCAGGCTGTGTCCAATCATTATTTTTTTATGTAGTGATAATCACCATAGAAAGGTGAAAAGAGAAAGAATCTATTGCACAGGGACTGGATGCGAAGTGAGGAAGAATACCACAATACTAGGTAATTCAAGCTTTGGGTCACCACGTCACTCTTTCTTCCCCTTCAACCAGGCATTTCTTTAAACACTATACAATGGCTGTGTACTGAGAACTAAGCTTAAATTGAGCTTGAGACAGGGGCCAAGGAATGATGGAGTAGTGAATTAAATAGAAAATTGCGGCTTTTGTCCCCTAAGTGAAAAAATCGCTGCTCCAACTTGAGTATTTCTCACTTTTTGGGGGAGCTCTTTTTTCGAGGGGAACTTGATGTAAAACATATTTTTCTCTTTAGCGACTCAAGGACTGCTGTTTCATCTCCACCTTCTTAGAAATCTGTCCTTCACATGTGAAATGTTCTTCAACCATTCGCAGCATCATTGTGGTCTATGAAAGTTTCCAGAAAAAAAAAGTGAGCATCTTAAATTTACTTAAGGCTCACTCATTTTCAATTAGCTATAAATGTGTCATTCAGTGGTATAAGCAATTGAGTGTAAAAGGCAAAAATAACAAAGGAAAATTTTGCTTCTTAAATTCAAATTTGGGGTTTTGCATAAAACTATTCTCTCCCTAGGAAGGGGTTGAAAATATATCAAATTTGAAAACAAGAAGATCCCTAGGTTTATGTATGTACCTTTATTTCATTGACTTATTTGTAATTCCTCCACAAATTATTCACGCACAGGTTCTAGAACACACAGATGAAGGCAATATTGATTTTTACATACATGACTTTTACTTCATGATACTGAGAGAAGAGGACCCTTGGAGAATGAATAAGATTCATATTTCAATCTTCAGGGATTGACTTTAATAACTTTAATCTAAGACAATTTCTATATGAGAAGCATGAAATTCTATGGCAGCTCTACAAATGAGCTATACCATTGTAAAATAAGGACCCATAAATGTAAATTAGATTAAGAAGGCAAATGGCTCATCCACGGACATTCTGTTCCACGGACATTCTGACACCACCCAGATGCAAGAAACTTTTCACAGTCTCACTATAGCCATTGCTCACTCATGTCACAGCTAGCCACTCACCGCTTACAACTTGTCTAAATCTCCAATCACAAAATACATTATCATTGATAATACATTTTCATCCAATTTGCCATCTAGAAAACCCTTAATGTTCTCCTTAGATTTGCCCCAGTCATCTATAAGAGAAGAAACAATGAGATAAGATGTCATTCCAAGGTCTCTCCTGATCTTACAACTCATCGTTTCATGAATTCAAGAAACACATACTAGATGGTTCAATTTCCATGTCATATGACTTAAGGTGTAATTTTTCTTAACTCTCAGACCTTCCATTTTTATATGGCAGCTTTTATACTGCTGGAAGTACTTTCCTGTAAAGAAATTATTTGTTTCTTTACTATCTTATCCTTTCAAGTAGAGTAGCCACAATTTAGAAGCAAGTTATCTATTTATTTTATTAGCATCTTCACTGTCACAATACATTCAATGATATTCCAAATGGTGCTGATATGTGTTTATCCATTTCAGCCTCAACACATCCCTTTCAGTTAGAAACTTTCATGATCCCATTTTGCCCCTGATAAAACTTAGACATAGAAATTTAGTGCATAAATCAGGTCCTACAGTGAGTAAGTAGTGATCCATAATTTGACGTGGGCTCCTCAGTGGCTATTTTGTGTTGCTTTCACTTATCTTGATACTCTCTAGACCTATCCTGAAGGTCTGTTATTTAAAATATGAAGTTCAATAAATTCACTGACTCAATGACCAAGCAAGTGATCACTATTAGCCCTAGTTAAATACTCTTGAAAAAGTCCTAGAGTATAGAACTGAAGAGAAATGAGGAGACTTGGATAAGGTTCAGAGAAAACTCCAGAAGATGAAAATAAAGAATTATACCAAAGGATTTAGGTTGCTTAGCCTTGAGAAGCAAAAGCTAAAGACTGCTTTCATAATGATCTTCAAGGCCAGGAAGGCTGATTTCTGAGGACAATGACGGAACTGTTTTTCTCCACCTCCAGGGAGGATGAAGGAACAGATCTTCAGCTGCAATGGGTGAGGTTTAAATGTGCCACAAGGAAGAATTTCCTTAGCCTAAGAATCATTTGTTAGACCTAAGAATGAGTTATGGGGAGAAGCTATATAAGGTCATCTGTCTTCAGCGTTCTGGATTTGCTTCTGCTCAGAATGAGGAGCATGTAGGGTGAAAACAAACAATGAGATGTCATTCCAAGGTCTCTCCTAGCCTTGTGAATCTATGATATTTGAATCTAAGACATAGATCAAACACTTCATCTCCCTTGCATGAATAAATGAATGTCCCATATCACTTAAAAAGCAACAATAAAAAATTACAAGCAGCAAGATATGTGTACTCAAACACACCCTGTGTCAGTAATGTGACCATTTCCACTTGTTTTCTGATAAACCTGACTTCTTAAGCCTGCAGTCAAACCACATCTATAAAATGGTGTGGTCATTATCCTCTTAGATTTAAAGTTGAAGCTGGTCAGTCTGTTCTTTCAGATAAGCCTCTACTCAATTAATGAATGGCATTGGTTCCTTAAACATGATATAAATTAAAATATGTATCACTGTTAAGTGTAATAAGCCAAGGAAATAAAATACAATGCCACATGATTTCACTCCTGTGTAGCATATGAATAACCAAAGCAAACAAATTGGCAAAATCAAAAAACTCACTACTAGGCTATAACTGGAGTGTTTACTGGGAAAGCAGTGGGTACTGGTGGAAGGAATAAGAAGTACTTTAGGTGATTGGATGGCACTGGAACTTTGCTTGTAATTTCAGTATCTTTTACCCATTAAGATGCGTGAAACTAAACCCTTGAATTATCATTTCAAAGAATTATAAACTAAGAAAGCTCATGTACTACTGTTCTGTCTATCTTCAATATAAGGTGATTTAAGCATGAATATTCAAATCCCCTTCTGTACTCAGGCAACATCACTTCTACTTGTCCTATTTATTTTCTTTCCTGCATGGGAACTGAAACCCATACAATAATGGCCTGGGATAAAAGATAGTAGATAAAACTAGAACCAACTATCATTTGGTATTATGTCAGAGATACAATTCCTCTTTGTTTTCAGTTCACAGAAACAAAATTTGGCCTTAGAGTATGCTTTCTATCAACCAGAGATTTTTCAAATACACACCATTCTTCTGATTAGTTGCCTAGGAAGTGTATATTTACTTCTCATCTCACAGAGGAAGAGACAGCTCAGAGAAGCTTATCTGACTGAGTATACACATTAAAGCCACATAAATGTTCCCCAGGAATACTCTAGTTTTCACATCTCCCATTGCCAATCACCAATGACTTACTGGGAACACATTTGCTGAGTACCTAACTTGTCTTTAGAGCAGCAAAATACCCTCTACTGAGAACTAAACATGGTTTACATCACTTTAGTGATGGAAGAAACTCGAGTATTACCAGGACTTGATTATATGCTTTGCATGCATGGTACTGTGAATTTGTTCGCGAGTAACACAAGACAGAAGAGAGGAGAGGAGGGGATGGGAAGGGAAGGAAGGAAGGATGGGGGAAGGAAAGAGGGAGGAGGGGAAGGAAGCACGGGGGAGAAAGAGAGGGAGGGAGGGAAAGAGAGGGGAAGGGTGAAGAAGAGAAGAAAAGAAAGGAGAAGGGAGGAAATTGGAGGGAAAGAGGGAAGGAGAGGAGTGGTGAAGAAAGGAGAAAGGGGAAAAGAGAAAGTGAATGAAAGGAAAAGGAATAAAGGAAAGAGTAGAAAGAAAAAAGGAAACTATTAAAAAGACAAATGAATGAATGAAAGCAAGTTGATTCCATACCCACCAACACATGGCTCTTCAAGAACTGCAGAGTGATCTTGACCAGAGAGACAGGAGTAATCTCTAACCATTGCTAGATGTGACTCAACACTGCCCCCCACTTTTCTTTTTGGTTTATGGGCCACCCCCGGAGGTGCTCAGAGGTTACTCCTGGTTCTGTGCTCAGAAATCACTCCTGGCAGGCTCAGGGGATCATACAGGATGTAGGAGATCAAACTCAGGTCTGTCCTGGGTCGACATTGTGCAAAGCAAATGTCCCACTGCTGTACTATCACTCCAGCCCCTCAACACTGCTTTTATAGAAATGTATGTAGTTCAAAAGTCTCAGGCAATCTTCCCATGAGCCAAGAGATATTTAACAGACACTGGATCTTCCTCCGTGTATACTCACCACAATGATGTAGGAAAGTTTATTCCTCAGTTAAGTTTATAACTGCCTGCAAATTCTACTCCTCCTTAAATTCTACTCCTACCTTGCTTCAACAAAATGCTATCTTCTCTACAAAGTCATCCTTGAGAGAATGCAATCCTATGATGCTGACAAGCTCTGGAGGTAGATCCTATAGGGTAGTGAAGTTTTCTTGACTTCTCTGAAACTGCCTCATCTACAAAATGAGGCTACTACTAGCATTCTTCTAATTTGCAATAATGAGGATTCCAAGTCAATATAAGGAAGAGCTTCAAACAGCTCTTGGCACACAGCAAGCTCTTGGTGAATTAACTGTTGCTAATATAATTTCCTCTTCTAAGTTCTTTGAATCCTCCTGGGATTTGTTTATCCTCTTAGAATAAAAAGTTCTATTACTCTTATTTATTATAACTCTTTCTTTTGATTGCTATCTGCCCTTAATGAGTTCTAGAACCATCTTTTCTTCTAATGTCTTTCATATGGTATCTTTGGCATCTACCTACCTACCCTAAAGAGAAATCCTGAGGTCAATTACTTCTTCCCACATCCTCAGACTTTGCATTAACTGGTCACCAACCATTTTTGCATCAATCTCTCATCTTCATCTTGTTTCCAAGGTCCAGTCAATCTTATTTACAGGAACAAAGCAGATTTTTCATTGAGTTTCTGGTCTCTAGTCTTATCACATTCAAAACTAGGCTCTTCATTGAACCTAAAATAATATTTTGAAGAGGACAATCTGCTTATGCCAGACCTGTGCTAAATTCCATCAGTGTCCCTCCACTATTATGTCCAGTCTAGCCAGATAGGACTTTCTCCTTTTCCACTTAGTCTTTTTTCCCACTTTCACTAACCCACAGAATTGGCTGTTCAATACATACTTTTGAATCTGTCAGGTATATTTTATCTCTCAACTTAGATAGTCTCCCAGAGTTTTGTCTGGTCTAACTTATTTTCATTTGAGAAGTTGTGTCACCATCTCTTGGCAATCCCTTGGACAAACTAGATTGCTCTGGAGAGCTCCCCCGTGCTTAAAATATTTGAATTCCTTCTTATAATTATGACCTGCTGTGTACTCCCTATTAAGATCCAAAGTTCAAGGGCAAATAATTCTGATTACTTTCTTATCCTTTAAGTGAGGGTGTGCTTTGTACACAGTAGTATTTAAAATAAATTCTAACTTCAGGTCTCATGTTCTTGACCTTTAGACTGTAGCACAAGCTCAGATAAAGGTGCTAAAATAAATTAGACTTTTGAAACAGAATCAAACAATAGGACCTAGTTCCCATTTCACAGATGAGAAAACTGAGGTATTCAAAGCTTATAAGAAGTAGTCTGAGAAAAGAAAGGAAGTTTAATCCGAACAAAAAAATTCCTATACTAACTAACCAAGTTGTGAGAAACTTGACAGGGTCACTTTGCCTCCGTAGCTCTAACTCTTCCAATATAAAAGCAGGGGCCATGATTCATTTGGGTGATCAAATAAGCTCTTTGGGGGGCACCAAAGTAATAGCACATGGGTGCTTGCTTTTTATGCTGCTGGCCAATCCCTACAGGTCAATCCCTATGGTCTCCCTTAGTCTAGCAGGATTGATCCCTGAATGTAAAGCTAGGAGTAAGCTCTGAGTACTACCAGTAGCAGCCCCCAATACAAACAAACAAAAATACAATGCAATTTTCCTTCTATATCAAATATGGCATTTCATTTAGATTGGCAAACAAATCAAGATGAACTGTAAGCCAGATTCAGGGCTATGTGTACAGAAGCAAACAATATACACACTTGCCCTGGAGGAATCCATGTCCTCATGAGAAGACAAGCAATGACAGACAAGACACAAGAGAACAGGAGAGTTCAAAATGACCAAACACTGTAATCACATCCACCATTTTTATGTGAATCATCCCCAAAAAGACTTATCAAAAAAGGGAGAGTGAGAGAGAGAGAGAGAGTTGTTTGTCTCTTTACAAAGTCTCTTCACTGACTTTAATTGCCAAGACAATGAAGAAACTTTATTGGGAAGAAAGTTTACTCCCATTTTCCTCTCTCATACATAATCACCTCCATTTACAATACGGAAAGCCAATGCCTCAAGTAATTTTGTCAGAGATCAGATGGTTTCCTGATGTTAAAAACCACTGTCATTCCTTTCCTGAGCTTCTCCCAGAGTTGAAGTGGGTTACGTGAGACAGAGGCATTAACTTGACACAGATGCTGTTGGCTTTCCAGTATGGGTTCTATGCTGAAATGGATTTTCAGATTTACAGTTGATTCTAGAAATTGCATCTAGTTCATTTTCAACTCCATGGGTAGGCTGGTTCATTTAAGGCAAACAGCATCCAATTAAAATACATTCTGAAGAAGTGAGAAAGCAAGTCATTTAAGCCCAACTTAACTTACTTAAAAAAATAATACTGGCATATTTCTCAAAGATCACATCCTATTCCATTACTGTGATGTGATAAATAGATAATATCAATAAAATATGCATGATCATAATAAAATTTGGAAGCAAACACGGAGACGCAGCTTTGTGTTCATGCAAAGACATCAGGGGCTCTTAGCAAATCGACATCCTCTTTTAGTATCTTGGTAGTGATATGACCTTGGCCACATTCCCTAATACTCTTGAGCCTCAGTTTCCACACTTGAATGATATGAAAAAATTATCCAATAGAATATGTATATGAATCAGAAAAAAAAATAACTTAGTTCATGATACGAAGTAAGGGTTAAAAAATCAGCTATTAAAATATTTGATTAAAGTCTTAATGATTCAGAGATTGATTATTCTATTAGATAATCATCATGCTTTTTCCCTTCTTTCTCTCGCTTCCTGCCTGCCCACATCACAGCTGCTTGTAAGCTACAATTCCATGAGATAAAAAAAATGATGAGATAAAATTCAGTGCGGATAGCATAGCGACAAAGTGAGAAGAGCAGAGGCATTTAAGTCAAACAGCCTGAACTTGAATATCAGATGGCTTTACAGGTTATATAACCTCTCAGAATCTTAATTTCTTTATTTTAAATTGGAAGAAACTATTTTAATCTCACACACACAAACACACACACACACACACATACACACACACACACCACCACCACCACCACCACCACCACCACCACCAATCCTTGGTAGTGGCAAATTATAAGTAGATAGTGAAATACTGTATCAGCTTCAGTTACAAATGAAGTGGTGACAGGTCAGAGAGAAAGTATACAGGTGAAAGAATATAAGGTATATGCCTTGCCTATTGTTGATTTTAGTTCAACACCCCCTAGCACCACGTGACCTCCAAACATTGTCAAATATGGTTCTGTAAAACCCTGAGCACTACTGGTTGTGGCTAAGGTAATCCCAGAACTGTAAGTTTCTGCTTGCTTGGGCCATGGTTGAAAAATCACTCAGACTCCCTGAGCATTTGTTTGGGACATTCTTTCCCTAGCCCTAAAAGAAATGCAGTATTTGACTAAAATAAAGCTGCATCCTCATTTTATTTCCATAACACCATCAGTACTGTGGATGACCCAAAAAGTCTCTGTCATGATATACATTGTATGTCCAATATTATTTAATTTAATTTAATTTGCAGGTAGGGACAGCCTGAGTATCCCTAAGACAGTACATATTTTGGAACCCAATATGGCAATCCAATGACTAAAGTCTGGGATCAGCATACATGCCTCACTGAGGAATAGAAAACTAGAAGTAAGGAAAGCAAAGCTGACAGACTGTGATGTGATGTTCTTTCCCACGATGGTCTGTATTACCAACAGCTAGGGAAACTAGATCAAAGATTAGGATGCCCTTTCTTAGTTATCACAGTGGAAATGACAGTGGTCAACCAGCTGTACAGGATTGCATCTTAGAAGGCAAGTAGCATAGAGAATATTTTCATTCTAAGCTTTTTGGGGAAATGCTTAAACTAAAGGCTCAGTACAATACTAACATTAATAAGAAACATTTAACAGAAACATTTGGATTTTTATGTTACTAGAGTAACTATTTGTCCACAGAGATCTGAGGCACATCTTCACATATTCTTGCCCTCATCCTCCTATAAAATAAAGGCGTGTATAAGAAGCCAGTGTCAAAAGGACAACTTATAAACAAAAGACAACAACTCCAAAATCGCATCAACAAACTATAAAATATCTGATTTTTTGTTTAAGAACTCTAGGGACCCAACACATGATATATTCCAAGTAGCATACAGAAATTTATTTTGTCTCTTTTCCTCCTTCCAAAATAATGTCCCCATTCAAATTGGAAGGACTCTAATTCTATGAGGGTCTAAGGATGCTTGTTTGTTTGTTTGTTTGTTTGTTTGTTTGTTTCTGAAGTTCCTTCCTTAACATCATATTGCTTAACATGAAACATATCTGCCAATATCAGTACTATATATTTCACCAAAATTTCTATTGCTAAACAGAATTTCCTCAACAGTTTTCCTCTTGTAATAAAAAGGATAGAAGCATAAAAAATGTTAAAAAAAAAACTACTCTGAATCACCATTTTTATAAGAAACTTTCTGCTAGAAACAAAATGGAAATCTTAGTTGCACTTTATCCAACACCACCCCTAAGAAATGCTTCATGCACGAAAGTGTTCTTTTTTCCATAAAGCAGTAGCATTTCTAAAAAGGCAGCAGGGGGTGGGGGATGAGAAGTGCGCTGGCATCGCTCTCAATATTGTTGTCTAATTAAATGGCAATGGAGTGGATGCGTAAAAATATGCATTAGAGGTGTGTAATGTGTAAATGTGAAGAAGAGTAATCAAAGCCATTCAACGGGATTTAGGAAGGGATTTCAGTTGGCAGCTTACGAGACAGGAGCATATAATTTTGCTAATTTGAAATAGGTATTGTAACATATCAACATTACTGCTTTGCATATTTTAATGAAAACTGCCTCTCTACCAAAATGAAGCCTTTAGTTTGAACACTTTGCAAAACACAGAGCATCTACCTCTTAGGAGTTCAGCACACATAAGAAAAGACTGCAAACTGCTTTAAAAGAATGGTCACCTCATTTAAATAAGCTCAAACCAAGCCCCTTATCCCAAATGACCATCACGCCACAAACTAAGTCTGTCGACAGATGTATGAAAATTTTATATGGCAATGAACTCGTACTCATACAAAGCAAATCTGCATGTTCCCTTTGATATACACCTGCAACTTATTAATTCAAGAGCCTTTATTTAAAAAGTATAAATTTAGCAACATCTATAGACTTGTAGAATCCTATTGACTTGCTCAAAAATCTAGAGTAAATTCATTCAGTCTTATTTGCATGGCTTACAAAGAATTGAAAAACTAATGATGACTGTTCCCAGATGGGTGTCTGCTCTTATGAGTTCCTCAAATAGACTGATGTGAATTGCCTAATAACTGAAAAAGTTGAGAGAGAGAGAGTCAGAGAGAGAGAGAATGAGAGAGAGAGACAGACAGACAGACACTTGGGACTGTCTGTCCAGAGCTGAGGACATCACTTACTTACCTGCCAGCTCACTTCTCGCTGAAGTCCTTTTTTCCAGTCTTCTTCCAGTCTTGAGGAGGTTTCATCCATTGCTGGTGCTGCTTACCCAGACTGGATTCGCCAGTGGCTGTTAACTCTCTTTCGTTGCAAGCCTCTACCAAAGCAGCAGCGAGGGCAGTTCAGGGACAGACTGTCATGGAGAAAATGCCATGCCAGAGGATGAGGGATTGGGTGGGAAGAGGCCGCAAGAGAACAAATCTGGGATACATGGGGCTCCCCTGACAGCTGCCAACTAGCCCGACGGAGGCCAAGCTCTGCCATTGATCATCCAGAGATTAGCTACAACCCAGCTCCAGGGTCAGTGGACAATGGGTCATTTTTATGCTTTTGGCATAAGAATCAGAAGAGGAAAGCTGGAAAGCATGCTTCCTGCCTGAGAAATAGGCATGCCTATCTGTACTGCCATCGGCTCATCCCTACACATGCATATATAGAAAAGCACATGTGTGTCATGTGTGTGCACACACATACACACATACTTCAGAATTTGCTTTGTCCTGCAGTATTGCATCAGTGGACTAGAATACTTAGAGAACAAAAAGCTACTTTACATAAGATCGACACATTTCATTTGAACATCTTCCCCCCAACATTCAATGAATCACCCAGCAGTCAGTAAACATGGATAATAGCAAACTCTCTTTGGTGAAAATAGAATATTATATATAGATGAAGCCTGAGCTTCCAGAATCCCTGGTTTCTCCCTAAAGGATTTCCTGCAGAGGATGTCTCCCTGGCGATAAATCTCAAAATTCTTCCACAAACTATTATCCCAAATGATCAGAGGTTTTGGTATAGATGAGTTCCTCAAAATTTGGGAATGAAGATGAAACAAAAGCCTAACCCGATTCTTCCGTGTTTCTTTACTGTTTCTCATACCAATGATGCTCTCTCCTGCTGTTCAGAATTAATTATCTATAGTTTGAAATGCTATCAATGCCACCTATTTTTCTATTATAACAATGGTTATCCAATTTGATTGCACAATAGACCCAATTGGGAATCTGTGATATTTAAATTTGTTAAATATCCCCAGAATTCTGCTCTAATTAGTCTAAGGTGAGATACAAAGCTTTGTAGGTTCTTAGATGTTTCTTTTCCTTCTTGGTTTGTTTTTGTTATTTTGGTTTTGGTTTTGGGTCACACCTGGTGGCACTCAGGGGCTACTCCTGATTCTGTGCTCAGAAATTGCCCCTGGCTCGGGGGACTGAATGCAGGGAATCGAATCCGGGTCCATCCTGGGTTGGCTGCATGCATGACAAATGCCCTACCTCTGTGCTATCACCCAGGCCCCAGTTGGATGTTTATTTCCTATGCAAGATGAGTCTATTGTGTAGCCATGATTAGAATAATAAAACTTAAAGTCAAGTATTATTGTTTGGATATCACTGAGGTTAAAAATTCTCCAAACCTGCCAATGTTCATCCAAACAATGATGGTCATATGATTACCTTCGAAGACAGTCCAATTCCATGATTAATGACTTTCTACTAGAATGAACTGTTATTCTCACTTCATACAACTTCCATGGCTATATAATCTCTAAATTTCATTAGGACTAATACCGTCATCAAGACTATAGAATACATTTTACGAGAACCAAAGACAACACAGCCAAAGCATGATCATAAGTCTGTTGAATTATTTCTTTTCCAAATTGCATTTCCCTCAGAAAGTCATATATGATGAGTTTTAGGTAATTTCCCCATCCTACAAACACCCCATGCAATGAGTCTTTTACCATCACAATCTCACTAATATGACATCATATTCAATTAGTAAACTTGGATTTGATCCTTCCTTCAAATGACATATGAACATGTCTTGTAGGTTCTAACTTGCCATGTAAACCTAATTTGTCATTATTATCATTCTAACAATAATTGTATAGCTTCCACCTCAGCTCTATAACAAAAAATAATCTTCCTACCTACTTGATTAATCTCTTTATTTATAATGCTTCTTCAGAAGATACCCTGAATATTAAAATAATGTCCAAAGAAAAGGGTCTAGAAAATTTCTCTGACTCTAGACTCAGTGGAGATCATGAATCATCTGGCCTTTTCCAATCTTCTCCAAATTCCTATCAATAGTCTCTGTAAGGAAAATCAGGAGCAATTTATTATTTCATATAAATCACCCCAATTGCAAGGCAGTTGAACTGGCTCTATGGAAGATAATACACAAAGTAGTTGAACATACTCTTTGAAGTCAGACAGATTAGCAACTCTAGTATATGCTACCTCTACATGCCAAGAGATTTTACCTAATCTGTCTGAACCCTAGTTTCTTTTTCACTTGTTTGTTTTGGGGTTATACTAATCTATGCTCAGAGGTCATTCCTGGTGAACCATATAGGGCGCTTGGTATTGAACTTGGTCATCCATATGCAAGACAAATATCCTACCCACTGCACTAGCATTTCGGCCCCTGAACCCTAGTTTATACCTCTTCAAGGGAAATGAAATAGACTCATTTATCTATGTGATCATTTCCCCAAATCTGGTTCCCCTTTGTTCCAGGCTCATAACAAGATTTCATTTTCTTAAGCCCTTTATGATATGTTATGATAACATGATTAACTTTGACCAGTAGAATGCAAGGTTTATAGAGCTGTTCCCTCCTGGAAGAAATCTTTAGTCACTAGTACATGACTTACTAACAAATTAGGTCAATGGAAACATGTATACTTATGTGTTTTTAATGAAAGGAACCAGAAGGATGAGCCAGTTAGCAGTGATCAGAATTCTCAGAGAGTCACTTGAACCAACAATAGGTATGTAAGAAAGAAAAAAACATTCATAATTGTTTACTCCTATACTATAACCTAACCTACTACAATCAAGGCATTATCTTTATTATAGTTATTATCAGAATAAAGTGAAATATTCCTGCTAGAGCATTTATCACTAGTGTCAATTCAGTGATATTATTTTTAATAGGTGCTATTACAAGTCAGTCAGTTCTATCTGTGTCTCTGATAGTTCACGATTTTTCGCAGCCTAGGTTTTTCTTGCTCAGAAGTATTAAGCATGGTAATTTCCATAGATGATGATTGTAGAAATATAAATTTTAAAAAGAAGGGGTAAAAGTGTTCAATAATGCAATGTCAGTCTATCTCAGAAAGCAAACTCAGAATAGCATGACTTTAATGCTACTTGCCATTTAGCAAGGAAATTAATGAAAGCAAAATGAAGCATCAAATAATAAACGTAGCTTGGTATGAATTTGCTACTGATAAAATACATGTCTCCAAAATGTAAACATAATGAAAACATATGTGAATACAGGAGCTTATTAACTAGCACAGCCTTTATTCACTATTCTTAAACCAAGCAATCAAAACAGAATTAGTTTTCTTTCTATCCTTATTAAATGTCTTCATTAAAGGATGTTCCAGCTATAAAAATAGTGTAAGTATATCATGAGTAAAAAGCTGGCCAGATCATAACACTTATATTTCAAGATCAAATTTCGGATCTGCTCTGAGATAGAAGTGTGGTTATTTTTTAAAATATATTTTTCAACTTCTAATACATAATTCTACCCTCAGTTATGGGTTGATTTGCATCTTTTGAACTAGAAAAACTGTAGTCTTTACCCCTACTAATACAGCATATGATTTTATTTGGTGCTTTTATTTATAATTTTATTTCTCTTTACAAAGGTGATCAGGGTAAAACAGTTACTAGAATGGGCTTAATCCAAATATGACTGGCGTTCTACAAAATGATGAAAATGTGGGCACATAGCTACATGCGTACCCAAGAGAAATGCCTTAAAAAGATGAAAGTAGAGATCAAGATGACGCATGTACAAACTTAGGAATGCCAAAGACTGCCAGAGAAAAATCACTATTTTCCCTCAAGATAAGCAGCATTTTAAGAATGTGCTGACTAATAATAAACAGGAAGAGATTTTGAATTTATAATGTTTTCCTTATGGAAAAGTTATACATATAAATTATAAAGGAAAATCTATACAAAATGGATCAGTCCTCCTTGAATTTAGGAAAGAATTCCTTCCAAGAAAAAAAATAGGTAAACCTTCATTGCAAGAATTTAGGGGCCGGAGAGATAGCATGGAAGTAAGGTGTTTGCCACTCATGCAGAAGAACAGTGATTCAAACCCCAGCATCCCATATGGTCCCCTAAGCCTGCCAGGAGCAATTTCTGAGCATAGATCCAGGAGTAACCCCTGAACATTGCTGGGTGTGTCCCAAAAAGAAAACAAAACAAAACAACAACAACAACAAAAAGAATTTAGGGAGTGAAGAATAGATTTTGCCAAGTTTTAACTCTTACATAAAGATCAAATTTTGCCAGGTTTGAACCTTTACATCAGAGTTTCATGATGGCAGAAAATGCCATTGAAATGGCTCTGCTAGATGAATTATGAGGGGAAAACCTGAGGAGGGAAGGAGAAGAGTAGGATAACATTGATGAAAATAAGGACAAAGACAGGGCTTCCCAGGTACAGAACAATGTCATAATTTGCCTGCTTTTTCATGTAATGTCTAGAATAGAATCTGGATGTCTTCCTACAACTCGCTTTATTAAGTAGTTTCCCTTTAACTCTATTTTCAGTGAAAGTTTCTCCATTTTAGAGAAAGATCCATTTGTCTAAATACTTCTGATTTTATTTTTACATTTAAAAAATTAGATCCTGGGGGCTGGAGTGGTAGAGCATTTTATTTGCACGCGGACAGCTCAGGATAGTTCGATTCCCAACATCCCATATGGTCGCCGGAGCCTGCCAGGAGTGATTTCTGAATGCAGAGCCAGGAATAATCCCTGAGCACTGTCAAGTGTAGCCCAAAAACCAAAATTATAATAATAATGATAAATAAAAATAAAAATAAAAATTATATCCTAATAATAAGATGCTTAAATTTTTTGCGACAGCTACCACAGGCTGTGAGTTTGCCTTGCACATAATTTACCTGGTTTTGATCTGTTGTACAAGCCACACCAGAGGTGAATCCTGGGCAAAAAGCCAAGATTAAGCCTCAATTTCTGTTAGATATGGCCTCAAAACAGTAACAAAATGTTAGCTTCACAAAAAAATCTATACTAACATAATCATATCAAAATACCTACTAACATAATCATACCCACAATATCAATCATTGATGTATTAGCCAAAACTAAATCAAGCAAACAAAATATTTCTTTCATCAAAGGGAAACATCTAAAGAAGTTGAACTCTGACACCAAATTCTAGTCTAGAAAGGATTAGTTTTCAGTCCACTGTTTCAATGAAATAATGAAAGTTTAATGTTCCCTCTGTAACACAGATAACCAGAGCTTCAGTGATGGCTGCCCAGTTTGTGCTAAATAGAACCCCATGGCTAATAGAATCCTTTCTCATATCTCCATCTGCTCTTGCCTCCATTTAACTAAGTTATGCACCGACCACCCATTACCTATGTTCATCGAGATTCTTTTTATGACAGTTGTATCCACTAAAATACTTACAGAATTTATAATGAGCTAGTATATCTATAAACAAGAGAGTTTACATCAAAAGGTGGCTGTTACTTTGATAAGGCTAATCAAATTCTTTGAAAAGAATTTGATAAAGAAATCTGTTTCTTTAACTCTTCTTATTATTGGAGGTAGGGGATATCATAAAGGTTTACACAGATTGTCTCCCTAGTTGCTCCTCATTGTTTCAAAAATTCTTAATTTAATTTACAGAAATTTGTGCTGAATTTGAAGATTTTTCTTTAGGGATGCAGCTTACATCCAATGTGCACCAGACGTGATCATTAATAACTCAACATAGATCAAAAAATGCCTTAGAGCTACAACCAAAAATTGAAGGAAATTTATGAATTTTAAATGAAAGCATTTTAGAATAAGTACATTGTTTACAATTCTCCAACTTGATCAACATTTATACTTCAGGCACCATAGAGATAGCCCAGTAGTTTAGCATTGACATTGCATATGGCCAACCCAGGTTTCATCCCCAGCATCCCATATGGCCCCTTGAACATCATGAGTAATTCTGGAGTACAGAGCCAGGTGTTAAGTCTTGGCCAAAACACCAACAAAACAATACTTAGTTCATTAGTCAATTACCATGTTTATACTTAGTTAACTACCATGTTTTATTGAATGCAGTAAGAATGATTCTATGAAAAGAAAATAACTTTTCTTTCCAATATTAATTTTTCTTAACCTACATATAATGAACAAAAATATAGGAAGCCATAGAGTCAAATATTAAAACCAAGAAACAGAATCCATTACAATGCCTAAGCCTACTTTTATCACGTAAGTGAGAAACCATCTGACTGTAACCATAAACATTAAACGTTATATAAACCTAAGCCACAGAGACTCCAATTAATTACTGCCTGGCATTACCTTGTCTTCATATAACTACATAATAATGCCAACTGCCTATAATCGAAAGGATTTAGTAGACATTTATTGATGAAAATCAGATGATTTCATCCACTATGTCTGAATTACTTTGATATGCTGGAGCCCGAAGCAAAATAATGTAATAAAAACAACATACAGATGAGAACCTCGATTTTTCTCTACATATGAATCTGTCGCTGATTTGAGAAGAATCAAATCTAAGTCCAACCAGGTGAAGACATTCCATCTATCATCTTTCCCAATTCAATATAAAAATAATATTCTCCTGTCTAGTAGGTTTATACACTGTTCCTGACTGTGATATTCTGGGTATCAAGAGGGCCCAGAGACAAGGA
This sequence comes from Crocidura indochinensis, assembly GCA_004027635.1. Lineage (NCBI taxonomy): Eukaryota > Metazoa > Chordata > Mammalia > Eulipotyphla > Soricidae > Crocidura > Crocidura indochinensis. The sequence goes on along the minus strand of PVKC010000328.1, from coordinate 27,259 downwards.
GAAGTGCCTTAACTAATGGGAAGCACAACAGAGATGAACTGCATAAATACTTTCTTAATATAGTTGGCCTTAAAGATCACCTTAAATCTTTGGCCCCAGAGTATAGTGAGGAAAAGGAAAGAAACTGAGTAGGGAAGAAAAAAGACAAGTGTGAAATAATGGGGGATAGGACCAAGGGGACTCAGGAGCATTGTTTTGGTTAAGAAAGGACAGAACTAAGTATTGAAGACACAGAGTCAACAACAATGAAATTCTGAGGTCCAAACTTTAACTACCGAAGTGAAAAATGATTCGGTTATGATGGCAGACTGAGGAAGGGGTAATGGCATGGGATGAACTATGGGAACATTGGTGCTGGAAAGTTGACACTGGTTGTCGGATTGGTCCTAAAACATTGAGTGTCTAAAACCCAACTATAATTAACTTTGTAAATCATACTGATTTATGCAACTTTTTTTGATTTAAGCAAATTTTAATGAACAGCATACACACAAAGAGAACATCTTAAATCATAAGCTCTCAGAAATCATGAATAATAATAATAATAATAATGAAAACCTAACAAATAGTATAGGAGTGTGAGAGATAGTTTATGTGGTAAAAGTAAGAATATTATTTCCTCTTCCCCTACACAATTCAGTAAACTGTCACAGGTCTGAAATAACCACCAGTCTCAACATGGATTTCAAAAACTCTATTCTGTCACTTTCTATTGAGATACTCCCAAAAAGGGAGGAAACCTACAGCCTTATCTCCTAATACTGCCCTGTTGAAGGCCAGTTTTCAGTTTGGTTGAATGAGAGTCTTAGTACCCAGGCAAGGAAATCTGATGGGCACAAAGGGAGATTCATAAAGTCTTTGAGGTGAAACAAAGTCCCTTCAGGCCCAACAAACATAGGGAATATGAACTCAAAGACTCATGAAAATTGACTTGGTAAAGTACCAGTTCACTTGTTTGGAGATTATTAAAAACTATCCAACTGTCATCAAAGTGATAATTGGTCTAAGTACTTATAATCTGGTTTTAGTACTGGTAATCCAATTGCTCTAAGTACTTGTAATATATATTGCATCTCATGCATTAAAATGCAAGTTAGAGGGCCAGAGCAATAGCACAGCAGGAAGGGTGCTTGCTTTGCATGCAGTCAATTCAGGTTTGATTTCTGGCATCCCATCTGATCTCCCAAGCCTGCCAGGAGTAATTAATGAGCTCAGATCCAGGAGTAACCCCTAAGCATTGGCAGGTGTGACTCAAAAACAAACAAACAAACAAAATTAGCATTGGGATGGGATTGATAAAATTCCTTGCCTCTTGACTTTCTTGTATACTAATATATTTTAGGGAGATCTGGTACTTGGTGGTTCAATATGATAGCTCAAGAATATAGTGATGCTCAGGTTCTGCAGTGTCAAATATTACTAAACTATCCAGAGATCTTGGGGATTTCAAATGATCTGATGGTGCCAGTGGCCTTCAAGTCTATACTTAAGAAATGCTTGGGGGGCCATGTGGAGACTGGAATCAAACCACAGTAAGTTACATGTATGCACTCTCTACACCCTAGTATTATATTTTCTTTTTTTTTTCTTTTTTTTTTTTTTTTTTTTTTTTGGTTTTTGGGCCACACCCGGCGGTGCTCAGGGGTTACTCCTAGCTGTCTGCTCAGAAATAGCTCCTGGCAGGCACAGGGCCATATGGGACACCAGGATTCGAACCAACCACCTTTGGTCCTGGATCAGCTGCTTGCAAGGCAAACTCCACTGTGCTATCTCTCTGGACCCATATTTTCAACAAAAGTGGACCTGAAATGAAGTTGGAGAATTTCAAAACAATATATAACTAGAATGTGAATTCATTTGCTTGCAGACGAAGAGCATTTTATTCAATATAATCAGGTCATCATTCACTAGAAGTATATTAGAAATGAAGAGCCCCTGGAATCGAAGAGATAGTACAATGGGTAAAGCACTTGCCTGCATGTAGCTAACTCTAGTTCAGTTCTCGGCACCCCATATGGTCCCCCAAGGACTTTCAGGAGTAATTCCTGAGTGCAGAGACAGGAATAACCATTATTGCTCAAAATATAGAACCCCACTCCAGATATACAGAATTGCATCCTCATTTTTAAAAAGCTGACTCAAATCTAAAGAAATAATAAACTACTGAAGTTTCTCTTGAAGGTCTGTTTGTGTAGCAAGCTTTAGCATTATATTTTTTCAAATCTGAGAGCATAGATTGAGAGTGACTCTGGAACAGAATAACAGATAAATGTTAGAGGAAAGAGTTTAGCCTCCCACCCAGAAACTGTTGGTGCTATCTCTCCAGGATCCCACTTGTAACATTATATAAAGATTTTTATAAGCAATCGCCAGTGGGTGTGAAGGGCAGGACGCCCACCCTTACATAACCCAACAGCCTCGACATACACGATGATCCCACTTATTAGTTTAGAAAAACAGCTGATGACAAGTGAACGACGCCTCCTCTGGACATTCAGATGACTGATTCTGTATCAATCAATATTTAGTGCCACAAAATGTCAGAAAATACCAAATGAGGAGAAAAGAATCGATAGATAACCTTGGAATTAAATGAGTGATGAATAATCTTTACCAATTCAAATAAATTAAACCATGAAAGCCAAGTTAAAGTAACATCAAGGATCTGCCTTGAAACCACACACACACACACACACACACACACACACACACACATTTAGAAACAAGACCACTCATATACAAACACGACCGTTCATTTCTTTTTCTAGGAAAGCATTATGACAAGGAACTGCACAAGAAGAGCTAAACTCATTCTTTCTAACTTCTGTCTGAATGGCCAAAATTTTTAAAGCTAAATATTAAATAAAATACAATTTGCAGAAGCAGAACATGTATTTAAGCCAGCAACCACAAACATAAACACATTTTGTTTTCACATTAGCATGAGGTAAGGGTAGAAATGAAAAGTCAAATTTGATTGTGTGTTTAATTTACTTGATTCAAGATATTAACAGTACATATAAACCATAAATTTCTAGATCCATCACAATGGATGTCAGAACTCAAAGAACTTTTTTTCTGAAGCCTAAATAGGAAAGCATAGAAAAACTCAGTACTATAACAAAAATTAAAGAAAATGCCTTTTTTCATACATATATATTCAAAATTGTATTTTGATAGTTTATTGCTCTTACATACTAATATATAAATAAGATGCCCACTGTGTGCCAGGACTGGCACTGTTAGTAAAGATTTGGAGAGTAAAGTAATACATCCATGTCCTGACATCCTGAGAAGGAGCATTTGGGAACAGCAGATCATATCAGCCAAAAGTCAGAGCTGAACTATGGAGAACATGTGCATGAAACCCAGGAATTCATCCACCACAACCCTCTCGCCAGATTAACTCAATTCCAGTTTTTTCATGCTGCAATATTATCTGAAAATAGTATCATGATAAGCCAGCCTGAGCCTTCAGAATAAAAACTAAACTTAAGTTTCCTGAAATGTTTCCATAGCAGTGCATACCATAGTACCAAGAACAATATATCCCCAAACTCCAAGGGATCCTTTTTCTCCAAAGACAAGTTTTCAAATCCAAATATACACAGACATCGAAGGTACTAATGTTTACAACAAACCAACTCTCCACTGCTTAGATTCCAGTCAATTCCTGTCAAGAGAGTGAAATCTGGAGACAAGAGTCTTAAGTTTCTAGCCCCGAGATTCTGATCCTCAAAGTTACTCTATAGAGGTTGACCAACCTGAGAATGGTTGCCTCTTTAAATTTAAGGAATGGGTGAAAATTATATTTCTTGAAAATAAAGAATTTTATATAGACCCGTTTTGCTTCTATCTCATTGAAAACAAATTACTAATATTTCCAATTACAACTTCAGCTCTCAGACACAAATTGTGGGCTGTTCTACCTTATCAAGGAGGTAAAGGAGAAAGATACCATATTCCTTAGGAGTATCCCATGTAGAACTGAGATAAAACACAGAAATGCATCTTCTCCTCTAATTCTACCACTCTCTTAAAACAATATTAGCAATAAAGTCTCTGCAGAGATATAGAAACCAAATAAAGCCAAGACCAGGTTAGGAATGATAGTCACAACATAGTCCATACGTCTAACAGGTTTGAATGGGGTCCACTCTTCTTTATAATGGCAGTCTTGGAAGCAGGAGATGGAGTGTTAACTGCCTGCTTTGTGCTTCAATCTTTAAAACAATTCTATAAACTATTCTCTCTCTACCTCTCTTTCCCAGATGAGGAAAAGGAAAGTATTGCAAAGTTAACTCTCCCAAGTTCTCCTAGCTTGAAAGGAGTAGCACCTGGACCATGTGGGCGATTTTTGAGTCCATTCTGTTAACCACATTCCCTCCTGCTTTCCCTTCTTCAACAGCCTCCGCAGCAACAGATGACATCCGGCACCAGATTGAACATGCACCCCGGGGTCTTTTCCAAGCCACTTCCCTGATGCTGATCATATAGAGATCCACTCAAGAAAAATAGAAGGGATGGATCCTGAAGGAGTATGGAAAACACTTGAAAATGCTTGGAAGAACATATAAGACTGCACAGGGGGTCCCCAAAACAGATCTTGGGGGCTTAAGGCTGACACAAAATAAGCTCTTCTCTTGCCTCTGGTCCAATGGGTATTCACCAAGCTGTTTGCTTTTAACATGTGCTTAATGCCTTCTTTCAAAAATGAATAGGGGATGGGGAGCGAACCCGCATCCTCTTGAGTATATAATGAACCAGTTAGAGCCAGGGCTCTGCTGCATGTGTTATTTTTGGCAGCATAGCCTGCTCCCCAGATTCTATTGGTAGGGTGCTGAAGCTTGCTCTAGTAACACAGGCTGACTGCTATCCCCAAAAGACCCCAAGGAAAACAAGAGGAACTATCCTGCAGTCTTCAGCAGACAGGGAAGGGTGAACATAAATAAACTCCCACCTAAGGTTTTTCTCCCCAAAGAATCCATTCACTATCTTTATTTCCCACACAGTAGTTATGAATTTCCTTTCACCAGCGGGACCCATCAGAGCAAACGTCACAGCTTCGTGGTAAAATGCTGCATGCATTTTCTTTTCCTCTGAGCAAGATTCAGGCCAATGAATAAGAGAAAGGGGGCCGTGGCCCCTAAATTTAGCTTTTCTTGCAACATCATGTCTCACGGGTATTAAAAATAGACCCAAATCACTTGAAGACTTTCTGAAAAAAAAAAATCAAAGGCAGCAAAGCTTTCCAAGAGGAAGTTTTAAGCATTTTCTGATTTCTTTGTAGTTGAGATTTAGGGGCAAGCAAAAGCAGTCCAGAAAGCTCCCCATCTTTCTAGGTGTCCAGGGCAGGGTGGCCTCCTGAGGTTTTATAACTTACTGTCTCCTACTAATCACCTCTTCAGTTTCTGAGTTTGTGGCCTGGGTGAGAGATTCTGGGCTAGTCATTGGCAAAAACTAATAATGTAATAATCTGTATAGAGAAAAATCTCCATTAGCAACCTTTTGTCCATGTGGAGTCTAAAATTCACAAGGTTCCTAGCATAGACATCCACTCAGATCCAATTCACAGAATAAATATGGATTATTTTTTGACGTGCCAGGCATATTGCCCAGCAGGGCAAAGGGTGCAGCAATAAGCAAAGAATTGAATATTCTTATCAAAGAGAGGACAGGTTGTTCCACAAGTAAGCAAAAACTTCCTAAGGCCCTCAGACAACACAATTAAAAAAGAGAGAGAGTAGGCATCTTGTTGGAAGGCGTTAGAATGGAGATGACATTGGAGACAGCATTCAAAACAAACATGGACAGAAAATGGGGGGAATCAACATGTGCCCAGGTACAGAAGAAGGGCAGGAATTTGTTCAGTGCAGTGCCTCTTCCTTAAAACATATGCCTGGGAAATCCAGAGGAAAAAGTCCTTTAGAATTAAAGGAATTTCCACTTGGATAGATCATGATTTGCTAAAGAAGGCAGCCTCACGAAAGTAAGTATTGGCCATTTGTATTTCTTTCTTGTCAAATTATCTGTTCATTTCTTCTCCCCATTTTTTGATGGGATTAGTTTTTATTTTAAACTTCAGTCAGTACTTTGTATATTTTGGATATTAGCCCCTTATCTGATGGGCATTTTGTAAATAGTTTCTCCCACTCAGTGGGTGGCTCTTGTATCCTGGGCACTGTTTCCTTTGAGGTGCAGAAGCTGTCCAGAGTACAGGCAAGGGTGGGGTGGGAAGGAGGGAAATTTAGGACATTGGTGATGGGAATGTGGCACTGGTGAAGGGGGGTGTTCTTTACATGACTGAAACCCCACCACAATCAGTTTGTAATCAAGCTGTTTAAATAAAGATATTAATTTTTAAAAAAGAAAGTAAGAATTGGGTTTCTTTGGTTTTTGGGTAGGAAACTTATCATAGAAGGGAGACAAGGGGCATAGACTGGGCAGCAAATGGGGGAGTGGAAAATACTGGGACAATGTGGAGGGAAGCAAACACATTCAGTAGAGAGGGTATATTGCTGAAACTTCTTATGCCTGAAACCTCACAATTAAAAACATGTAAATCATACTGCCTAAAATAAAGTTTCTATAACACAGAATGCAACCTCTTTCCAAAGCTGCAATGTTCCGGACTTTCATGACTTTAGGCAATTTACAATCCTCTCTCTGAAACTCAACTTCAACTAGAAATTGGGAGTGGTACACACTAGATTGATGTGTTGATTAAATCATTACACAAACACAGAATGTGTGGTTCCATGTGCTGCTCCTGGATCATCTAAAATAGTCAATGAATCAATCTGATGCACACAAATTGAATCAATTAAAATGGAATCATGTTTCTAATGGAACCACACACACATACACACAATGTAGACAACTATATACTATGCTGTCAAAGACTTGATTAATATTAGAAGACACAGCAAGGGTGAGACAGTGAGCCATTTGCTTTTACATATAACCAATTTTCAGTTTTCTTTGTGATTCATACAACTTGAGAGCGTAAGAAGATCCCACAGTAACCACCAGAATCCAATCACCAAGGCAACAGTTATCAAAATGAAAACAATAAGAAACATTTTCAGGGGGGGTTCTTTCCTTTTATATCAAGTAGCTCATCATACTTTAGAATCATTCAAAAAGAGGCTAGTTGATAAAGTTGAGGGGCATTCACTAGTCTAAGGGGGAGATGTAAAGGACCTATGGGGAAAGAAAGAATATAAGGGAATGGAAACAGAAAGGGAGAAATTGATGTTGATAAGACAGTGCCATGTTTCTTAAACATTACTGTGTGATCACAAAATCCCAGGGATCAGTTTAAATGTTAACTCAGATCTTGTCAGTCTTATTAGTTTTAGACCTCTGAACCTTATAAACCCCACCTCAGGATCTATGCCAAAGTTTCAGAGACCTTCCTGAATAACAAAATATTTGTACTTCCATAGAGCATAGGAAAGGACTAAGTTGAGTACCAAGAGCTCTGCAATGGAAAGAAATGAGCAATAACCAGACAAAATGGCAAGAGCACTGATTAGTCTGCGGGGCAGTCAAATCAGACATGTAAATATATTGTCCAAGAGGATTTTTCCACTCATGAAGCTTCAGTTCATTCCTCGTGTGGGCCGTGAGCATTATAGACTTGTTGATGGCAAACATTTTGGAGAGTGCTACGGTAAAGGAATGTGCACCTGGCCATTAACTATGAAGCACTAACTCATTTCAGCAGCCTAACACAAATTATGCTCTGCACTTGAAAAATAGCTATTGATCAGGCCCTTCTTTCTCATGCCTTCCAATATCCTAGATCAGCACTTGCATTTACGTCCCTCTTCCTAAAGATGCCTTCACACAACTAGTTAGACCTTTCTCCAACTTTTCCCCAAAATCCCCTGAGATTTTACTTTCTTCTAGAGGATTTTTTTAATTTCTTTTTTTTCCTTTAAATAACAAGTCCAGAAAGCAGAAAACACAAGAGCTTCCGATGAATTTCCCAATCTTTTATTTTCTCTACTCATTATAGCACAAAGGCAACAAATCAACTGATCTATGATTTCCTGTGTTCGGAGATAAGAAACCAAGAGGGCATGGAAAGGACAGATTATAGAATTAACCTTTAAAGAATTAGATCAGCTCCAGGGATGAACTGAATAGCAACACTCTGAGCATCTTCAAGTAGCTGTTTGAGTATCAATGAGGTAAAAGGAAGCTTATGTTCTTTCAATCTAGTGCCATGAATATATTTTTATGAACATTTTTCCTCTTAATTGCCAGAGAGATTAAAAATTAGGAAGCATGTAAACCTCCTATAGAAAACTGATTGCAAAGATGAATATGCTAGTTCTCCACCCCTTCCCTGTAGCCATGCTCTTTTTCATGTGACTCCAGAATCTATTTTCTCATTTCTTGAATCTTGGCTGGTTTGTCTCTTCACTTTTCCTATAGAATAAAATAGCTATTGGGAGAATTGGATAGCCAAGTGTAAGAAATTAAAGCTGGAGTGATAATACAGTGATAAAGCATTTGTCTTGCATGCAGCCAACCTGGATTTGAATAGTGGCAACCCATATGGTCCTCTGAGTATGTGAAGGGTGACACTTGAGCACAGAACCAGTGGTAATCCCTAAGCATTTCTAGGTATGGTTCAAATAAACATGAAAAGGAAAAAAAAAACTAAAGCTAGACCCATATTTCATTCCTTACACAAAAGTCAACTCAAAGTGGATCAAAGACCTTGAGATCAAACCTGAATCTATAAAGTACACTGAGAAAAACATTAGCAGAACTCTCCAAGATCTATTCCTCAAAGCAGTCCTCAATGATTTGATGCCAATGGCTAAGGCTACAGAATCCAAACTAAACAAATGGGACTTCAACAAACTAAAAATTTTCTGTATGGCAGAAGAAAAATGGGTTCAAACTGAAAGACAGCTAACTGAGTGGGAGAAAATATTTGCACTCAACAAATAAAAGTGTTGCTATCCAGGATGTAAAAAGTGCTCATAAATATTAACCTCCCAAAATCGAAAAATTCCACCAAAAATGAAGAGGGAAATGTCTGAGGAAAACCAGCAGATGGCCAATAGACACATGAAAAAAAAAAAAGGCTCATCATCACTTATCGTTAGGGAAATACAAATTAAGACAACAATGAGATGTTATCTTACACTAGTGAAAATGGCACATATCAAAAATATCAGGAACAATCTGTGTTGATGGGAATTTGATGAAAAGAAACTCTCATTCACTACTGGTGGGAATGTTTTCTTGTTCAACCCCTATAGAAAACAGTATGGAGAGTTCTCAGTAAGCTCAGAACTGAGCTGTAATATTCAAACTATTCCAATTTAGGGAAAGAAAAACATTCATTTAAATGCAAACTATTATTTACATTTAATACCCAACACTAGATGAGTGGATTATGAAGATGTGGCACCTATATACAATGCAATACTACAATAAAGACTAATGTAACCATGCCATTCACTGCAACATGGATGAAACTAGAAGATACCATGCTAAGTTAAGTAAGTCAGAAAAAGAAGGATAATTATAGGATCATATCACTTATATGTGGTATTTAGAATAACTTGGCACCAAAGTATTGTGATGAGAAGGAAATAAAGAGAGTGGAGGGAAAAAAACATGTGCAATAATGGGGCCAGGGACAAGGAAATGTAGATATACTGATGGTGTTAAGGAAAGAGGAAGCTAACTATAAAAACTAAGGAGCCAACAACATTAGAAATGAGACACAAACTTTAATAATAAAACTCTAGAAGATGGAAGGCTGGGTATGGGAGGTTTGGGAAGGAACGTGGAACATTGGTGAAGGGGGGCTGACAGTAGTGGTGGAATTGCTGCTGAAATATTGTATGTCTAAAACTAAACTCAATAATTTTGCTTTAATTTAAAAAAATGAAAAATAATACCATAGACATGATTGTGTGACTGCATATGATAATACTTGTCTTCTTTTTCAACGTTTATTTCTCCACCAAGAGAAGAAAGTAGGCTATCTTAAAACCACTTAAGAAGAATCAATTCATTCTCAATCTGCTCTGCTTCAGTTGGTTCTCTACCTGGTTAGAGAGTGAACCTTGATGAGATCACCCGACTCTGGTTTAAACTAACAGAAATGCAGTATCTTGACCATTATATTCATTATTAATGAACAGTAGTTGTTTTAAGTCACTGTTTTGATGTAATTTGTGATTTAATAATAGAGTAATGACTATAAAGCTTCTTTTGAAGAATATTTCTAAAATTTCAAATCTAAAAAGAATTCCAACAAGACACTGACCTTACTCAAAAAAAATTATAAAGCCGAAGCAGTGTGATAACAATTGCCTAATTTATAAACATTTCTATAATTGATAAATTTATTAAAAATAGACAATTATGTAATTGAGAACATATGTTTATATTGATTTTAAGTGGGTTGATCAGACTTTATATACATATAAAAACTTTCATGGATTTTCTTAAATTCTCTGAAATTGCAATTTAATTATTTTTCCTTCCTTCTTTTTTCATTAATTTGTGGAAGATTATGATAGAGTTGTGAATTGGAAACTGGTCATTCTAAAGATAAATAACTCATAGTCTCTGGTTTCAAATAACTTCCAGGTATTAAGATATTTTAGGAAATATTCCTTATTTCTATCTCTACCTTTTCAAATCTGTCCAATTGGCCAGGCACTGATGAAAGGCTTTTTTTGTTTGTTTTTCAGATCTTCCCTATCCCACCCATATTTTTGCTGTACCCAGACATAAATAAACTTTCTCATCTTTAAAAATACAATATGGGTAAGCAAGGGTAGGTTCTGTGAATGATTCATGTCATCATATCCAAAAAAGAGAAAGGATTTATCAAACAGAGCATTAAAGTCTCCAATATTAATCAATACTTGGTAGTTAAATCTACCAAAAAGTGGGACTCAGGGAAGGTTTCTAGATAGGAAGTGACGTAAACCAAATTTTACATTTGGGAGCCATCATTTGAAAGGTTTTAGGCCTTTACTGTAGAGTTATGGGAGCCTCAAAGCACATAGTTTCAAAAGGAGTGAGCCGGTGAATGCAGATATTTCATGGAGGTAAAATATGATGAAAAATTCTTTGACTATGCTATGGTAATAGTTTCTGGCAAGACTACCTTTTCCTTGGAAAGGAAAAGTTCAATCAAGTACAAAAGGTAAATGGATGGATGCTGGGTGGCACATTCAAAGTGCCATTCCCAAATACTTCTAAGGAAGAGGGAAAGTTGACTGTCTACAAAGAGAATCTGTAGTTGTGGAACGTCGGAGGGAAATGAATTCGTTTTGTTGATAAATTGCTTTACCTTGTCAAAAGGATCCAAGAAACCTAGTGCTTCTCAGAAATGTCGCCCAGGCTGTTAAAGAGTGAGAGCATGAGTTCTTTGGAAGCACCAGTGAGTAGATGGGATATATTCTCCAAATTCTCACTTTGACAAGTTTAATCCAATCTCTCTTCCTTATGTACTGGGGATTCATTTTATATTATATATATTTATATGTTTATAAAAAGTAGTATTTCTTCTGTTGGTTTAAAAACCAATCTCAAACTTAAATCCACTGAAGGTTTTATTTTATCCCAAGGATCTGTTTTAGGTCTAAGGAAAAAAATGTTTTATTTATCTTCTAAAACTGAAAATGAGGAGAAAAATCAGAGGTTGAATAATAGTCTAATATCTCTTGAGCATGTATGTTATAGGCCAGGCAATATGCTGTAGGCTTTCCTTGGATCTATTTTTTTTAATTAATCTCGCCATTCTCTGAAGAAGACAGCCTTTTCTTCATTCAATAGATGCAGCATTGAAGCACAGAGATGAAATAATTTGCCTGAGAACTCAGTGCTCACTCCAAGGTTTGGGTTCTTGACTAGTGAGTGAGTCACAATCATGCATTGTCACTGTGAACTCTAAGGGAAGAAAAAGATTGTTCCAGGAGTTCTTGAGGGTCTCTAAAATTAGATTTCCAGGAGCATCTCAAGAACTAGTTTGGGCCAGAAACATATTATTAAATGAAAAGAACAAAGTAGATATTATGAGAGAAATTTATGGAAAGCATGAGGGAAAGAACTGGAAAGTATTGGAAGAGAAAAAAAAGGATTGGTCAAATTGTAGAGCCTAGAACTATTGGTGAAAATCCTATTTCTGGAGATATATACACACTTATAAACACATATACTTGCTCCTGTAAACTTCATGTCTAGAGAGAATATTTGCATAGCAGAATAGGCATTCTTTACAATTGCTTGAAACAAATTTTAATTTGAGGAATCCAAAGTCCGGTAAATCCTAATTATTAAAATATTGTCCCTGAAAAGTCTTTTCTAGCCCACTGCTTTTGTAATGGTTACTTCTTACCATCTACAGCACTTCTCTGCTTAATTATTTTTTCATAGTACTGAACTTCATATCTTGCATTCTGTATTTTACCCATTCATTTGCATGCCACCATCACCTATCTCTCCGTCAGAAATTAGGGTCCTAGGCAAAGATAGCAAGGAGGTTTATTGAGGATTCTGGAGCTGTTTTCTTTATATTTCTAGCAATTGTCTATAATGCCTGGTTTCTAAGAGGCTCTTGAGCACTCAATAAATATTTGTTGAACAAATGAATGCTATTTGCTCATGATATTTATGGAATAGCATTTCTATCTATTCATCCCCATCCCACCTCTGATATCTGAAACGCTCAAGTTCCCATCAATTACAAGTCTATTTAGCATTTATATGGCACTTCATATTTAAAACTCACTGTTCAATTATTGATCCTCACCATCGACCTTGAAAATAGATTCTGTAGAGTATTACAAAAGAGAATCCACACCTCTTTCACTTCCCGGGACTCCATCACAGATGTAAGCCACCAGGTGGGCTTTATGAGCAAGTGAAGGATGTGGGAGAAGTGAAGAGGGTTGGGAAGCAAGGAACATGGAGATCCTATTGTTCAAACTCAATTCATGATCTACCTTTGGCTTTCTCACTAGGGTGGCACAGAGCCAGAGATCTTCCCTCCCAGCTGCTGCAGAAAAGTTCAGCCTCCCCACTGAGAAGGAGGGAAAGGAAGAGGCTCACAGGAGCTCCAGAGGAGGTGAGCCATGAGGAGAGGAGAGTTTGCCAGCAACCAGCTCCCAGCAGGTGCCTCCAGCTCTTGCCCTCTGAGAGTTCCCTCCTTTGCACAGGTGGAGACTAGACTGCAATTACTTCCGCATCATTCCACTGCTTCCCATGCTCTTTGCTCTCTACTATAGCAAGTCTGGATCCTAAGACCTGGATGCTGGGACCCTCGCCTAGGCCATCTGGCCTGTTCTCCCATCTTGAGCACATCTCTTTGCCATAAATGAGAAAACCAGAGGATCACATTGAGTGTGGGAATAACCCAGAGATGTGGGAAAAACCACCCCAGATTTAAACCACAGAGAAATATGCCCAACATTTTGTCTCAATTTCTCAACTGAAGTTGACCTAAGGGTAGAATCAGAGGTCTTAATTCACCATCATGTTGCCTAACATGCTTTTGGTAATTGTTAAAATCATGGAATTTGATTTTATGGGACATAAAAATCTTAGCTTCGCATATATTCATTCCTCCAGATAAGCAATAGGCATCACTAAATCATCAAGAAATACATCAACAGAGAAGACAGGTCAGGTATGGGTCCAGATAGGTATTTTTTGTGAATCAAAGAACATCAACAATTACTATAGTGATGTCATTCAGTAGTAGTGTATATGCTTAGCATGTGTGAAGCCCTGGTCTTGATCCCTAGTATAGCAAAACTAAAAATGAACATCCCCCACCAAAATAAAAGCCAGAAATAGGTTTGTGATCTTGTTACAATAATATTAGATATTTCTAGAAAATTCCTAACAAATAAGGGAGAAAAAATGGGGTTGAGGCCAGAGGAATAGAATGGTAAGTTCTTTCGCCCTACAATCAGGTGATCGAATTTTAATCTTTGGCATTCCATGTGATCCCCCAAGTAGACAAGGAGTGATTCCCATGCACAAAGCTAAGACTAAGCTCCGAGTACATCTGGGTGTGGCAAAAATATATTTGGTTATTGGGAATGAAAAAGGGACTCAGCCAGCATACTAAATATGTCCAATGTACCCAGCACAATATACAATCTGCACAAATATTATCTGCAGCTTCTCAAGACTCCTGGGATGTTGTAGAATTTATCTTCACTGAAAAGGGAAAATTGAAAACAAAAGTTTTATAAATGTCGAATAATGTGCTTAAATCATAGTTAAAATGTGAAAAAGGACCTGAGAGGTGACTCAGAGGTAGAGCACACATTATGTGGGTGAGCCCTGGGCTAAATCACTAGCACTACAAGAATTAATTAATAAATTAAAATACCAAGATAATCAAAAGTAAAAGAATCAGCTCTAAAAATGGGGTCTGCTTGTTTTGAAGCACATTGTCCTCAATGGACATTATATATCAACAACTGAAATTCCACTTTATGTCCCATTGACTGGCTGATTTTGTATCTCTGACATTGAGGGCTTAAGAGAGAAAGCATTTAAGGTATTATTAGATCTTCTTTTGTTTTACTCAACCATTACACATTGCTCTGGGATTAACTACAAACATTATTTATCACAACACTGGTTGGTCACGGGGCATTTATTGAATACTTGTTGATTGTTAATAGGGTTTCCTATTTGAGCAAAGATATGGGAGGGCCAGCTGTCTTTGTTCATTGTTTTCCATATTGATTTCATGATTTGAAGGTGTCATCTTCTTCTTATGAACATACTCAAGACATTTTTGATGTAAAGATATGTTCACTCCATAGATGTTTCTCATCCTCAGTGGATTAGATATTACACATCATCTAGCAAATATATTCTAAAAGCTATTTTTGACATGCATAAATTTACACTGCATGATACTTCATGCAAGAAACTTTCAAACAGCTAACTTGCTACTATACCATTAATAAAAAAAATTGTGGTGTAAATGACTTCTAAAGGATGGCAATCAGCTACAAAAGACAAAACATAATTCCACATTAATTTAAATTGATATTTACGTCTAATTGTTTTTATTTCTGTGGTGCCAAGCCAGTGCATAAATCCATTAATACTATTATTTAACTGCCAATAGTAACAAGCTCAATAACTCAACCAAAGTTTTCAGATTTGCAATTTGCCAGGC
Source organism: Crocidura indochinensis (assembly GCA_004027635.1). Classification (NCBI taxonomy): domain Eukaryota; kingdom Metazoa; phylum Chordata; class Mammalia; order Eulipotyphla; family Soricidae; genus Crocidura; species Crocidura indochinensis. Next base: position 12,063 of record PVKC010000328.1, on the reverse strand, counting down.
CAAAAGAAGTGAATTGAATGTTTGAAAAATGGCTTATGAGGCCCAAGAGATAGTAAAGTGGGTTCTTGAGCATTGCATAAAGTTGACCTGAGTTTAATCCCTGGCATATATATGGTCTCCTGCATCTTTTAGGAGTGAGTCTTATGCGAAGAGCCAGGAATAACTCCTGAGTATCACCAGGTGTAGTCCAAAAACCAAATTACAAAAATAAAAAATATGACATCATTTGGATAATTATTATTCAATTGAAAGCATGGAGATAGTTGGTCTATACCACAACTATATGGCAATATGTGATGCATCTAGATACCAAGACTAAAAAAGCCTATTAATTGACACATTGCTAAATTAACTCTGCCCAAATAGTTTTACTCCATTTAAATAAACTGAAATGTCAACACATTATTAAAAAAGGGCTATTAGCAATTCAAATATGAAGTTATTCATGACTTTAGAAAATAAAAACAATAAGACCTTTAGAGGTAGTAGTTAGACTCCTCTGAGAACTTAAATTTTTTTCCTATTTATGACTGAAACCCAATTACAATCATGTTTGTAATCATGGTGCTTAAGTAAAGATTTTATATTAAAGAAGTAAAAATACAAAATACAAAATATTTTTTTTATAAAATAGAATCGTTTCTACACGGATGGAGTCTATTTGTTGTGCTTCACATAAATATGAAGAAAACCTTTGAACCGCATGTTAACTCCAACATTTAGAATTCTCTAAAGAAAACAGAAATAGGAAAAGAAAGGTTCCCAGGAATTGCAGGCAACATATGTTGGCCGACCTCACAGTGCATGGCTTTGTAGAGCACGTGGAGTCTTCGATGTTGACCTTTATTGTTGTGTGTCACTATGAACTGATAATTTCTATATCTTGCTATTTTTAAAGAGAACCCCCAAATCTGATTCAATAATTTTATTTGCATAATTTTAAAACACCATATATATGTATGTATGTATGTATATATATATATATATTTATACAGATAGGTCATTTGTAGATGTATCTAGGAGCTATTTATGTCACTGTGTCCTGGAAATGAAGCCAGGTACAGGGTTGTCTGGTTCCAATAGCAAGAAAAAAAAAATGGGAAAAAAGACCACATCGATGCCAGGATCATTCATCACTGCTAATATGGCTGATGATTTCTACTTCTTCTCCCTGTTTTTGTTGTAGTGATCTTGCCCTGAATGCATCACTGGGAGTCACTGGTGACATAATTCCAATAGCAATCTCATCAAAACCAGCCACCCAATTCATCCTCAAATTCAAATGTACTCATTATGAAGTGAAGCAACAGGACCTATCTCCACTCCTCTCACCACTCTTTGCTTAACCATAGATCCCTCTGCCTCAGAGGCATCACTGGAAGCCACAGGAATTAGAGTAGAAGGAAGTGTCAAAAATATTTCCAAGATGGGCCTGAGCAATAGTATAGTGGGTAGGGCATTTGCCTTACACACAGCTGACATGCTGTTGTTCCCTGGCATCTTGTATGTTCGTTCCCCTGAGTACTGCCAGAAGTAATTCCTGAGTGCAGAGCCAGGAGTAGCCCTGAGCAGTTTAAGGTATAATGCAAAATAATAAATAATATTTAAGATAAATATATAAATGAATAACTCCAAGAGTAGCATGAAAATGTTTTTCAGTGAGAATGTTTGCCGAAAAAGTCAGCAGATTCAACAAGAGTACTAAGTATAAGATGTTCAAACACCATCTTATTTCAGAAAGTTTCTTTAATTTTTCTACCTCCAAACTCTCAGATACATTCATACTTTCTAATTTGAATTATGATTACTTGTATTTGTAGCCAATTTCAAGAATATATTAGGAGTCCTGTTAGAACAGAAACTATATTTAGTTTGTATCCAGTTCACAGAGAAATGAATATGAGCTTAGCAAATAGTTATAATTTTTCAAAGGTTTGCTAGGTAGGTAAATGGGTTAATGACTAGATGAGTAGGTGGACAGATAGATAGATGATTAAGTGGAGGGAAGACAAGAAGAAAAACATACGGCATTATCTTTTCCATCTTGATCCAGAAAAGTGACTATTTACTATGAAAAAGCCATTGCAGAAATTTCTGTGTGACCAATTGGAAGTGGGAGGTGAGGAGATAATGAATATTGGGTATCCAATTCTCATAGACCACTTTCTCTTTACAGTGGGATCCCTTGATGTTTGGACACTGAAATATCTTTTATCCATACTCTTGACAACACTAGTGATTTTCTTGTTCTTTTGGTAATTTTGTTGGCTTAAGAGAACATCAACCAATCAAATTTATTTTTATTTCCTGAAGTCAATGAAACTTAAGGAAAATTCTAAAATTTTTCTGAATGAGTTTCCTTTGTATGAAAAAACAAAATTCAAACTTGTAAGATTTTTTACTCCATCATGTATGCTTGCAACACAGTGTGAGGATGAAATGCACGGAGCAAGAGCAGCAATCTTGAGCCCATGTAACAATAATCATGAGAGTTAAAATAAATAAAAAAAAAACACCTGAGAACAATAGAGAAAAAGAAGCATTCTTAAAGACACTGCTGAGCTAGTAAAAAAAAAAATCTGAGCTCATCTCTATCTCTTGGTAAGTAATAAATGTACATATATCATAAACAATTCTTGGTTGGATTTTTCCAATCTCAGAGGATAAATGGTTGTGAAGTGATATTGCCTTTCACTCAGAACTAGATGACAATAAACAGATATAACAAGGATGAGAAGGGGACAGAAAAATGAGTGGCTGGACTTGAGTTTCTCCCACTGTCCTACCCTGCAACAAAGGCAAAGTCTTCAAGAAAGCAGAATTTGAATTCAATAATTCAGCACTCCCTTGCTCCATTTCATCAGGCAACCACACACTCCAAATGAGTTTCCTGCCTCAGACTGACAACTCGGCCCTCATCCTGTTGTTCCCATTTGCCTCCCATCATAATCCTCCAGGATGCCTCCTGGACAATATTTATGCAGGGTTGAATAGATGGCGCACATTAGAACAAATAGAACTTCCTAAATTGGGCAATTTGTGACTTTGCACCTCAAGTTTCACTCATCCCTGATCTGAAATGCACTAAAAGCACATTATTACTGTTTAAGATGCAAAGTACTGCCCTGAAAAATATTGCTTTTTACCTGAGGTGAAACAAGTTATAAATTAATGGTTGGTTGAGGGGTAAGGTGTATGGGTAAATAGAAATTCCTTAGAACCATGGGGAGGCTATTCTGCTAATATGATGAGGCTATACTTGCTAGCGGATTAATTACTCTTTTCTTCTAACTTAATTTATTTCATACTTTAAGAAACCAAAATGTCCAGTAGCCACTATGCTTGTGACAAAGAAACACAATAAAAGCAATTTCTCCAGTACAAAAAAAAAAAAAAATAAAGCGTTCCCGGTAATGCATTTTTGAATCCAGCATACCTTCCCCTAATGAGGTTTCAGCATGCTATAAATAACACTAATGAGACTTTGTCTTGCCCATGTAATATATTTCCTTGATATAGCCTAAGATCCTCTGTGTTGCACGGAAAACTAACAGCCTCTGAAAGAAATGTCGTCCAATAGCACATTAAAACCAAAAGCACAATTAAATATAAATGAATTCAGTAATTTAATTGCACAATTGTCGCTTTAAAAAATTCAGAAGAAAAGTAATGATGTCATTCTTTTTAAATCGGTAAATAATAAAAGTGCTTGTGGGGATGGTACAATATTTAAATAAACATTTTTCTGGTAAAGGGTCTGTAGCAAAGACAGTCATACATGCTGAGGAAAAGCCAGTGGCTTGCAAAAAAACTGAGTGTCTTGGTGTAGATCATTCTGCCCATGTGGTGGTGCATGGGAGAAAAACATCACCATTTCTATCGCTTTTGAAAGGGAATTCATATTTACAGGCTTTTTGAAGACTGAACATAGCCAAACAGGATTCATAGATTACATTTCAAACAGAATGCAAAGCGGCAGTGCACCCAAACTTCTTTGAGGCAAAAACCTTATATGGCTACCCGAAATGCAATCGTTTTCCTAGACTGATAATGTGGTACTTTCATGCTGACCAAGTATTTGAAAATCATTAATGGCTACTCTTGAGTTTCCTTTTATCCAAAGACTGACCAAACACATCCTCCCTTTGATTGTCCTCCCAGATAAGATCAGAGAAGTGGAACTTTGTCTAAAGGATAATCTAAAGGAAGACTTCAGGCTTCACTTTACATTGATTTTTATTCAATTTCAGTCAAGAACATATCCAAGAAATTACTCAGTCATAGCATTATGATGAGGGTGGTTGGGGAAGGATTTTAAAGTTAAAGCTAGATATTACCTTGAATTCCTGTTCATAGAACTGACGTCAGCAGTTGTCATAAAATTTTTTACACAACTACTAAAACTAATGACAGAGTTTTTGATATAACACTTGACTACATCTAAATATTCTCATTTAATCCTGGTCCCTTGTTACCATTCTATTTGTGCTTTATATTTATAACAAGTTATATGCACATATATATTATTTTATTCACTTTATCTGGAACAATTTCCCAACTAAATAAGCATTAAATCCCTCACTCTTCTTTTATGTTTTTGGTATTTGGGTCACACCTCGGGGTGCTCAGAAATCACTCCTGGTGGGCCTAGGAGACCATATGGGATGTACCCCAAACCCAGGATGGTGAAGTGCAAGGCAAACACCCTAACATTTGACTATCATTCTGGCCCTGTCCTTACTCATTCTTTTAAACAGTATCTACTGCCCTCTGTTTCATGTACCACCATGCTAGGCACTACTAATCATGTTATTAATGATGGTCATGCTCCCAGATTTTAGGAACTAACCCTCTGGTGCATTTGCATTCCTGGATTACAATCTAGAAATAAAACTAAAAGATAGTTTCTGAAAGCAATATCACCACACAATAGAAGTGAAGCAGAAGAAAACTATGGACAGAATGCAGAAGTAGCTCAAGAACACAGCATATGATCCATTACAAAATGACTTTTCTGAATGGTGACTTGTGGGCTAAACATGACCAGTCAATTGCCAGCATTTGAGAAGGGTGCTCTCGGTATAAGCAACGCCAAATGCAAAGGCTCAGAGAGAACATAAAGCAACGGACAATCACCCCCAATTTGACCTAGGATGGGACACCTTCAGCAAAGGCAGCTGTCTTGAGCCCATGTTACAACTGAGTTATAATAAGAGGAAACTAAGATCCAGACAGGAATTTATGGAACTCCCTCGACTTCAAGTACCAATATCCCCATAAACACTGCTCTTGATGCTATCCCAGAAAGACCAAATGACCTGGATTCGTGCTCTGCCAATACTCCTCACCACCTGCGTCGCCTTGGGCTCATCCTACATTCAAGTCGTCTTGGCTAACACAGAGCCAGCATAAGATCCCTGTTTTCCCAGAGATTTGATGGTGAAACAGGGAGTCTCGTGCAAAATGCCAGTTAGTACAGGCTCAAGCGCATACTAACATCACTTTCTGTTGTTGCCGTTGCTTGAGGTTACTTCTCTAGGATAAAGTTCATCAAGACAAAACAAAACTTCACCCCTTCTTTTCCTTTCCTTGCAGAGGGGTAGTGAGTGCATGCTGAGCATGTGCAGTGGCCCTATCTCCTTTTGCTCCAAGTGCCAAGTAGGCAGAGGATTGTGTCAATTCATTAAGGTTCACCCCCACCTGACACACACACTGGCATGTCACAAGGAGCCCTCCTGGCTCTCTGGAAAAGACTGCCATCCCCTCTATAAATATCCACCACTTGGTGAGAGGATAAAATGAGATGACAGATACAAGGGCCCCGAGGAACTCAATTCCCTCTCAGGAGGAAAAAGTCACAAGACCGATTGATAATAAATAGGAACAGATCAGGAAGATCCATTGGAGAGGATCAGCCTCTGCTTCACAACAATTCTGGAACCAGCACCTGAAATCTTTACAGAGTATGCCCCCAAAAGACCCCACCTCATTCCACCAGTGGAGCCACCTTTCTAATGCTGAAATGTCCTCAGCCAACTCTGTCTCTTTTGCAGACGCAGTGACAGGAGCAACAGCTGTGTTAGGCCAGCCTATCCTTCATCGGTGCGCCCCTTGCCATAATTCAAAAAACCCGTGATCACTTGGAAAGCACCTCTGACGGTAGGAGGCTGCTGGATTTACAACAAAGCCCTGCCTGCAGAAATCTTCCTGTCACCTGTGGGCCACATCACCCATTAGCATCCCACCACTGCAATGAGCTACACAGGCATTTCGAAACGGAGCACTTGGCCTCTATTTATGGGCCAACTCCGGGACTCCAGCAGCTCTCTGATTTTCTTGTCGGCCTGCCAAAGAGAAGCCACAAAAGAAACAGCTGCAGCACCCACCCCTCCCACCGTGTGAATGTTTGAAGAAAATGAAAAGAAGAAACCCCCCCTACACACACACACACGCATTCAAAGGTGCTGCATGGCCTATAGGGACCTGCGCTTTGTGGGGTGTCTCTGGCTCTGCCTTCTGTTCAACACGAGAACAGCACCGCGGAATATCATTTGTGTCTAATTGCCCTACACCCAGCCCTTACCGAAGGCCTGGCACAGGGGAATGAAAGTATTTTTAGAACACTATCCAGTTTTAACATTTTAGCAGTCATGTGATCTCGAGCACCACAATGCTCCTAAATGAACCATTTTTATCCCATTCTGAGAAACAGATAAATATAGACATACGTATATATTTATTTAAATAAGCCCTTTACCCTTACCCAGGCAGATAAAAATATACTCCAAAAGTTGTGCCGACATCTATTTATAAGCAGAACATACACACATGGGATATTTAAAGTGCTGATGGGGCCTCTGAAATAGTTTTTCTTTGCTTGCCCAGAAGATTAAATAAAGGTCAACACAATGAAACGTTTTCTAAGTCACTCCTGTTTATTAGGAAGTTTGGAATAATAGGCTTCAACCTAAAAAAAAATGTCAATGCAATCTAAAAATAACAAAAGGTGCATAACAAATTTGTCCTCATTTTGTTCTTAATAGAAGGTATTTCTAGTGCCTCGTCAAGAATGACCTACCAAACACATCACCTTGTACAGTCAATTTATTCCTTTATCAGCCAGTCATTGGGGAGGGATTCTATTTTGCATTGTCTCAACATAAAATGCAATGCCAAGCCCGCTCTCCCTGCCAGCACGAGGGAGGTTCTTTTGTTAGGAAACCTTTCTAAAAGGCTTTTGATCAAAACCAAGATGACAAGACCCAGACATTCCCTCCTTCTCCCACCCCTGACTGCAGTCCCCAGCACCACGGAATAACAAAACCGCTCCGTCTCCAAGCTCAGAGTCAAGTCCAAAGTCGAACTGCTCTGAGCACTCAAAACCACCTCTTCCCCAGAAGCATCAGATGTATCCCCACAAATGTCTGTTTCACCTGCAAAAGCCCTGGGCTTGCAAGACAGGAATGTGCCCTGCCAAGTTTTCTGTTGTCAGAACTCAAAGGAGGGAAGACAGGAGGGCTTTCCTGCAGCCACGGAGCAATTGCTGGCTGATCTGGGGAGGAAGGAGGAAAGTCCCAGGATGGTCACCTCTCCATTTGCACTTTGTTATGGTAACAAGCCTAACAGAGAAGCTGAAGCCTGCCCAACTTGACAACAACATGAGGTACACACTTGGCAGGAAAGGATAAAAATGACTAAGAGCAACTGGATAGGGCTTTTCATTAAATTTCATCTGGTGAATGTCCTAATGCAGAAAGAAAAGCAAAGAAAGCAAACTTCTATCTGATGACTTGTGGGATTGTGGCTGATCTCAGGAGCCATCTTCTGCTCCACACTCCCCCCAAAAGCCCTCTTCTTTTTGGGATTGGTTGCTTGTTTTTCATTTTTGAATTTTTATTGTGGGGGCCCAGGTTACACCTGGCAGTGTTCAAGGGTTACTCCTGACTCTGTGCTCAGCAATTACTCCTGGTATTGATCAGGAAACAAAGGGATTCCAGGGATCGAATCTGGGTCAGCCACATGCAATGCAAATAAATGCCTTACCTGTAGGACTATTGCATTGCTGAAGCACCCCCTTTTAAAACCACAACTTTTTACATATCAATCTTAGTGTTTACTGTTACAAAAACCAAGATCTAAAAAGACAAGAAAATATTTTCTTAAAACCTTCTTCAACTCTACCAATGTCATCTTGTTATACTTGTGAAAAAGAATCTAAAATTACACACACATACCCCTTGAGTGAGGTGCTTTATAGTTCCTCACAAAAACACTTATTAGATTAAAAAATAACCTGGGATGGAGGACCCAAGAACTGATCACAGTCTGCTAAACGCAGTTCAGGAGAGGAGAGTGGAAAAAACTCTCACAGATATAGAATACCTGCCATGTATTCCATGCCATGCTGAAACATAACAAATACCATCACTTAATCTTTGCAAGGAAAAGAAAACCCCCTTTAAAGTAGACATTTAACACCACCATCTGCTCCTGCTCCAGCTTGCTGTCAGGGAGGTGGGTAGAGAAGTTTCTGAGACAGAAGGCAGAGGATCATTGAGTGAACTCTGGCAGAAACTCGGCAGGATCTTCTCAACCAAGCCTTCCAGGGCATGTACTAGGTGATGATCCCTATCCACTACATGACCTTTAGTCCTTCTCTTCCTCTGTCATAAACAATGCTCCAGTCTAGAGATGGAAAAATCAAGACTCAGAATAAGTAAGTTACCTGAGGTCTGGCACTTTAAGAATGGCCGTGCCAGATTGCAAGTAGGTTCCATAGCTTTACTCTATCCAACAGAAAGAGGAGCCTCCAGAGATGAGATCCCCTGAACTGCCATCCATCATTTGAGCAAGCAAGTTTCCTCAGTTAAAAAATGGGGAGAGATAAGAGTGGTTCCTATGCTGATCCAGGAGGTAGAATGGGGACACATCGGACACTTCCACATCGGAAGACCACATCAGAAGCCCAAGCACATGGGTGATCCAAGCTACCAGTAACCTGAGAGTGGTCAGCCTTGACTTGGGCCAGGACAGGCTGAAGAAAGAAAACGAAGGCTTTCAGCTCTTAGGCAGAAGCCTTTCTTCTAAAGGTCTGTGTCTGAGCAAGTTGGAATATTAACTAGTTATCCACAAGGAACTCTAAGATCACATGGGTCACACCCACCAAAGAGTATCTCCTCAGGTCCTTCTCCTGCTCCTTCTCATTAAGGCAGTCACCTAATAAGCACTTGGGCAAGAATCGGGCACACATCACCAGGTCTGAGATACCTACCACTGAATGAGAAAAGTCAATCAAAACAGAAAGCCCCTGAGCACCCAGCTCAGCAGACCCCACCATGGGCTAGTCTAGGGTTCTTTTTTGCATGAAGTGAACTGTACCCCATCTTAGTGGAAAGTTTGGGAGAGGAATGAAGAGAAACCAGAAGCCCCATCCACAGCTATATATTTGAAATAGCATCTCCTCTCTGCAGCCTTACGTGGGAGAGGAACATATGGTCCTACATTCATTATACTCCTGAGTTTAGGTTGGAAACATCATATTTTCATTACAAATAAGCTTTGATGACATTGCCTATTGCAATGATTTCAACGCATGGTTAATTTTATCTGCGGCAGTGGTGAGAGTGGCATACCAATTTACTGCCAGGGAAGAACAATCTGATTTTAGCATCTTAACCCTGAACTTGAGTTCCCTTTGTTCCTGAGAACATCGTTTTTAGCAAGACTTAAGACTCGAGTAACTGGGAAGAGCGCACGTCACTGATGCTGACTCCAAAGCAGTGGAAAAGTTGAGGAGGAAGGAAGTGAGTGGTAGAGCAGGAACCCTAGGCACTAGGAGGGGGGGTGGGGGTGGGACAGTGTGCGGGTTCCGGCTGGCAGTGTGCTTAGAACTTCAATGAGCGAAGCGGATCAAGTGTTCCCAATTTGGCTGGCGACCCAGCCCAAGCAGACCTATTTGTGAGGTTTCTTTCTCCTGCCTTTGACTCTAGGCCAAGCCAGGAAGCAGTAAGAAAGGCCCCACTCATGAAGACCTTTGTTCTGGGCCAGATAGTTTGGAGGAAAACTAAAATGCAGAATCATGTGACTAGTAAATGGGATCAAGAGAAAGGTACTCCAACTTCCCAACTCTGGAAGAGTTCAAACTCTTTTCCCAGTGTATTAGCTACAGATTATATACAAACACACGATATAGACAGAGACTGAGATAATATATCAGGAGAGATGACGCAATACTGCAAAATCTATGATCGCACATCATATTTTATCTTGTAATGCAGTACATATTATAACCATATATCTACTCTTCAAAACATTTCATTCTTGGAAAATTTGAGCGAGAGAAAGAGTACAGTGTGGGCAGTGTGTTTGCTTTGCAAGCAGCTGATCCAGGTTCAATCCCCAACACCCTTTTCGGTTCCCGGAACTCTGCCAAGTGTGATTCCTGATCTCAGAATTAGAAGTCAGCCCTGAGCACCATGGGGTGAGGCTCTGAACATACAAACAGAAAATTTCTGCAGCCATTTGACTATATTTTATTTCTATTCTTCTATTTATTCTCCAAACACTGCATAGGTACTTGCTGAGAAACATAAGGAACTGGAGAAAGCAAAAGGTATAGGAGGAATATAGGTTCACACAGGCCTGGTAAGGCTGGGAAACAGTTGAACCAGAAACAATGAGGTTCAGGGTATCAATAATTCTGAAGTAGTAATATCGTACTCCTTCCAGGGGCTCAGCAAATTCTTCAAGGAGGTAGTTAAATAGAAATGGAATCCTCAAAGATTAAAAAGAGTTAACCAGAGTAATGCCACCAGAGAGAACAACCTTTACAAAGGCCCAGAGGCTAAACACAGCAAGTACTGGATTTGAAAAACTATAGGTAGAGAGAAACCCCAGGGTAGCATGTTGTCCAATAATGAGAATTTGGACATAATTAAGAATTGGCTCCCACTTTGTCTCCAGTCCTAGTTTTCTAATGGGGGGGGGCAGCTTTGCTGGGTGTATTTGCCTAGAGGTGGAGTTTAGAGGGAACACATAAGCCTGTATATTTTCACACAAAGACAACTGACCCTGGGTCTCAGTTCCCTTTGTAATTGTACCAGAGAAGCAAACAAAGTATATAATAAATCATTAGAGATTCTTGGAATCACTGCTGTTCCTTTGAAAGTTCAGACAAATCAGAATGTAGCTTATCAGTAACAACTCCTGGAGGCTTCTCTGCCACCAGGTGGTACCAAGCTACAGGTGAGACTGGGGAGAAATTGCATCTAGTGACAAGATCTTTGCAACCTGATGCCTGCTTAGCAATATAGGCTCTGTTCAAGCATTTCATACACCTCACAGACTATGTCTCTACCTTTTCCCTAACTGTACAAACTTCTGAATTTAGGAAATCCACTCACTGCAGGATGAAAGGTTTTACTCCTGCAGGCTCCAAGTGAACAGCAGAGGGCCTAGAGAAAATGGTAGGCAAGGAAGATAAGGATGGAATCAAATCCTGATTATAACTATTACGAGTTGCATGTTTCATGTTTAAAACTTTGACATGTGACTAAATCCAGAACTCTGGATTAAGGTGGTACACAGAGAATTGATTTGAAATATGCAGGTTTGTCAAAATCAAGCTATTTTGCAAAAATTTGGTTCCCATAAATTTTCTTCAAAAGTTTGACAGACCTTCCCTTTAGCCAGGTTGTCAGTATGATTCTTCAGGGAATGGAGATGGTCTTCCCAGAACCAAAAGCTCTGTTTCCTTAATGCCTTTGGTAAGCCTGATCCTTACAGGGCCCTAAAAGGGGGGATTATAAAGAGGAAAAAATGGTGGAATGCTGGAAAGTAATTAAATTACATGTAAAAAAATAAAACAATGAATATAGGTGTAAGGAAGGGGTTTTTGTATTGTATTTTTGTATTCCTTGGGTATATTCCTAGGAGTGGTATAGCTGGGTCATATGGGAGCTCGATTTCTAATTTCTGGAGGAATCTCCATATCGCTTTCCATAAAGGTTGAACTAGACGGCATTCCCACCAGCAGTGGATAAGAGTTCCTTTCTCTCCACATCC
>PVKC010000327.1:0-72813 GCA_004027635.1 Crocidura indochinensis | reverse complement strand
CGCTGTATGGAGTTGTTATGTATCTCATCTTCCAAAGCACCAATTCTATTCTCAGCTTCTTCTACCCTGGTGTTGAGGTTATCCATTTTTTCATTCAGTTCATTTACTGAGTTTTTCAGGCCTGTTAGTTGACATGTTATTTCAGTTTGGAGTTTTGTGATTTCTGTCATCATATTTTCTTGATTCTTATTAGTGTTCTATTCAAGTCGGTCCATGGTTTCTTTGAGTTCTTTCAGCATCTTCCATATTGTTTTTCTAAAGTCCTTATCTGAGAGATTGATTAGTTCGTTGGTCGTTGTCTGGTCATCAGAATTGTCATCCTCATTCTCTATGTCTGACGCTGGCCTGCGTTGTTTGCCCATTGTCACACTTGTATTGTGTGTTTTTCTACGTGTTGTGGTAGTGTTCATTGTCTAGATGATGTGCGTAGCCACACTCCTCTGGTCCCGCCCTTTCTGGGTGTGTCGATTTGCCTACAAGGTAGTGGAGTCCTCCGTGGATGAGGTCTCTCAAAGGATCAATTCTTGGGCCTAGGCATACAGCAGGGAAGAGAGTCCAGAGAGAAATGTTGGGCTTCAGTTGTCCAGTACAGTCCTTAGTGTGATTTTCTCTCTTCTTGTTGTGATGTCGTTCTCACTTTAGAAAGAGTGCGCGGCCACGTAGCGAAGCGGAGCCAAACGAAAGATAAACACAAAGAGAAGACAAACTCACAGTTCTTTGCAGTTGGCCACCCTAGGCAGGCGTGGATTCGCAGAGGTTCCCAGCCTGATGTCACGAGTAGGGGAACCTTGCTTTTTCACAGTACTTGAGTATAGCCAGTTTTCATTGTAATGGCATGCTCCTGGGCTTTCCTGCCCTGCAATGGAACTCTGGGAGAGCTAATTCTTTTTTTTGAGCCAAGATGGCTCACTCCCGCGAGTTCAGAGGACAGCAAGCGAAAGATAAACACAAAGAGAAGACAAACTCACAGTTCTTTGCAGTTGGCCACCCTAAGCAGGTGTGGATTCGCAGAGGTTCCCAACCTGATGTCACGAGTAGGGGAACCTTGCTTTTTCACAGTTCTTGAGTATAGCCGGTTTTCATTGTAATGGCATGCTCCTGGGCTTTCCTGCCCTGCAATGGAACTCTGGGAGAGAGAGTTCTTTTTTTTGAGCCAAGATGGCTCACTCCCGCGAGTTCAGAGACAGCAAGTGAAAGATAAACACAAAGAGAAGACAAACTCACAGTTCTTTGCAGTTGGCCACCCTAGGCAGGCGTGGATTCGCAGAGGTTCCCAGCCTGATGTCACGAGTAGGGGAACCTTGCTTTTTCACAGTACTTGAGTATAGCCGGTTTTCATTGTAATGGCATGCTCCTGGGCTTTCCTGCCCTGCAATGGAACTCTGGAAGAGCGAGTTCTTTTTTTGAGCCAAGATGGCTCACTCCCGCGAGTTCAGAGGACAGCAAGCGAAAGATAAACACAAAGAGAAGACAAACTCACAGTTCTTTGCAGTTGGCCACCCTAAGCAGGTGTGGATTCGCAGAGGTTCCCAGCCTGATGTCACGAGTAGGGGAACCTTGCTTTTTCACAGTACTTGAGTATAGCCGGTTTTCCATCTCTTTTTTTTTTTTATTTGCTGAAGAATCTTTCATAGGAATAGCAAGTTTGAACACAGTACAAGCCTCAATTTTCTACTTGGTTTAGTTTTCAGTATATTTATTAACTTATGTAATTGCTGACTGATGGCAAGGAAGTGCTAATAGTGCAATCAGTGATTCCTTGCCCTCAATTTCATTCCACAAAGATAATCTCTTCTCTTTTTGAGTGTCTTAGTTCAGGATGCTATAATTGAATCACAGAAACTGTTTTGTAAACAAATGGAATGTATTATGTTATATGGTTCTTCAGGCTGAAAGTTTAGTACCAGCATAGTCAGGTTGTTTGGAGAGCCAGTTTACAGGCTAGCAGATCGATGTCTTTAGAGGAATGCTCAAATGCGGGAGAGTGGAAGAGCTCTCTGGAGTCTTGTATGTGATCACCAGTTCCATTCATAAAAACTATAGACATACATAATCATTTCTCAGAGCCCCTCTTTCCACATATGATTATATTGGAGGGTTAGGATTGCAGCATGAGAATTTTGGGAGAAATCAGATATTCTGCTTATAACACCCACTTTATTATTATATTACTTTAAAGACTGTACTTATTCCTTTACTTGGTAATTTATTAATATTGAGGGTATGAAGATATAAGGGTGAAGGTGCTTGTCATATACCTTTTTCAATACCCAGACTGAACATGGTGCCCTGATCAGGATCAAGAGTAATCCTGAACACAGAGCCAAGAGTACTTACACCTTGAGTACCACCAAGTGTGGTTCAAAACCTCAAAATATAAATATATTTTATTTTGCTAAATCCATTTCATTCATTTTATAAAATGAAATGTTAATTCATTTTTATCTCTTTTCCTAAGTTCTCTCCTCCTACTTTTTGGTTTGGTTTTGGTTTTGGGTCCCAGCAGTGTTCAAGAGTTATTCCCGGCTCTACACTCAGGAATCTCTCCTGGGGGCTTGGGACCATATAGAATGTTGGGGACCAAACCCAGTCAGATGTAAGCAAGAACACTCTCCCTACTCTGACCCTCTCTCCTCCTATCTCTTGTAGTAATCTTTATATATAATAAAATATAATATATATTAGTTTGGGGGCCATGCCTGGCGATGCTCAGGGGTTACACCTAGCTATGCGCTCAGAAATTGCTCCTGACTTGGGGGACCATATGGGATGCCGGGGATCGAACCCAGGTCCATCCTAGGTCTGCTGCGTGCAAGGCAAACGTCCAACCACTGTGCTATCACTTTTCCCCCTAGCTCTATATTTTTATAGTTGTTTTTGTCACATTAAATCATATAGTAATTTATTTTAAAGGGAAATGATATCTCTCCATCTTTCCATTATCTTTTTCTTATAAGGTTTAGTTCCCAATTTCAGCAGACCTTTTTCTAAGCTGTTGGTTAGGAAATGCTGAAAACAAAAAACTGAATTTGTTATTACCTCTGGTAGCTTTACTCACTCTACACTGTCACAGTGAATTTGTTCTATGCTATCCAAAGCCAAAACTTACATTTCATTAGCAGCGTAACATCCCAAATTTTGGTTTTCTTCAGATGGAGCGAATGATGACATTCTAATATCTTGGTTCCTTGAACAATCTTCCTCAGTAGGGCAGTTTTTCTACCTTCACAGTCACTAATTTTTAGAGTCCCATTTGGTCAGACACCTAGATTACAGAACTTTTGTTCTTTTGTTCCAAGTATGACCTGGATACAGATAAGCATTCTTCACAGCTTTAATTGTGGCGTTAATTCTCTGCATTATTAGATTAGAAACAACCAAGAGATGTCAGACTTTATAAATAGAAACACAAACTTGTATGGAGGCTTTCATTGAGTATCATCTTTTGTTTACTTTTTTCATGTACTAATTCCTCTTCACATTACTAGTGCTATTGATTATCCATTTTCACTGAAGAAAGAACAGGGTCCTTCTGTAAATGTGTTGTGCCAGTATTGACATAGTGTTAGTAGTTTGCTTTTCAAGGAAGCTTCTGCTATTTGGTATAATGGGGCTATGTGGACTATTAGCTTACACTATAGGTAGACTGTTGGGAAACTGGCTGTTGGGCCTGTTTTTTTTTTTATCAAAATATGAACAGCTTGAGAATAGGATACCAAAGTACAAATATCCTTTCCTTTTCCCAAGAGCTTCACTCAACTAAAAAGTCCTCTTTTTTCTCCCCATTTTTATGCTAGAAATATAAGTATAGGATATGGCTGAAACACAGAAGTGTCGGTTTGAATTATGGGCTATATATTAATTCTTTCTTAATATTGTCTTCAGCCACATTTTCCACTCTTAACTGAGTTTAGCATGTGCTTTTATGATTACTAACAGGTAAATCATGTCCCACCCTTTTTGTAACTCCTCTTTGGTTCATTCATCACTCCACACATATGGTTTCCCTCTTCTAGGAGTTGCTGAACTCCACTGTGCAATCGTGAACAAATATATCTATCCAAATTCCATTTCTTTAGCTGATGTGGTGAGGTTGAGTCATTTTTGAACTTTAATTTTGTTATTTGAGTGACTTTTAGAAGGAAGCGGAGCAAGCTTAAGTGTCTAGTATTTTGAGGCTTCTTTTCTCTTATTATCTCTTCATGGAAATTTACTTTGAGTTAAATCATGAATTATTCCTCAAATTCTACCCCCTAAAAATGCTGAGTTGCCACTACTACCATCCATCTTATACCAAAGAAATCTAAGACCCACTAATGTTTAAGGATAGCAGATAGATTGAATGACTACTGATTTTTACTCAAAAAAGCAGAACGGATTAGAAGGCTGCATTTTGAAATTAACCCAATTTATTCTGTAACATTTGGTTATATCACAGATGTACTACATATGAAAATGAAAGTTGGCACTGTGTGGTTACAAAGATGAGTAAGGAATATCCTTTACTCTGGAAAAATAGGACATTCTGGCAGATCCCTTGAGTTTATATAGCATTTTACAGTTTATAAAACAATTTTACATATGGGAACTCTTGACACTCACTGATTTATCATTAACCACTTCAAAAGAGTCATGTTTATTAATGTAAAAATCTTAAGTAACCTTGTGAATATTGTAATTAATTTATAAACATATTTACTTGTTGGTATTGTTTTGGGTCTATATACAGCCATGCATAGGACTTTCTTCTAGCTCTGTGCTCAGAGAATCAATCTTGGCAGTACTTGAAGGATCAGATGTAGTGCCAAGGTTCAAATCCGGCTTGACTCAAGTTTCTTGCCCACTTTATTATATTGCTGGCTCTGAGTAGACGTTTGAGTCACTTTATGGAATTATAATAATGAAATAGGTTTGCCTTTCCCCATCATTCATTTTCAAACTATGTGACTCCAACTCTTCTTAGTACCTTTTTGTCTCAGTTTTTTTTTCAAAAAATTTAAAAATTTTGTTGTTAATAGTTAACTAAATGTAGCCTGATTTAAAGTTTTAATATGATTTCTTGCATCCTGATATAATGTTTTTATCAGATCTGATTATGTGAAAATCTTAGAGTGAGTAAGAGCATCTGTACTTATATTTTCCATCCCCCATTCCAATTCTCATTCTAGCTCTTAGTTGTGATGGATATCTGTTATGACCTTATTCTAAGTTACTGTTTCTGCCACCATCACACTGACTGGCCAATTTTCCTTTTTCCAAGTGACTTCTATTACAAAGGGATTTCTTTTGTAGTTATAGGGGTAAATGCTCCCTCAATAGTGACCTAAGTTGAAATATTGATTTTTTTTATTTATCTTGCTCCAATCTCCTTGACTTTATTCCTCTGCTTCATCTCTAATATCTTACTGCCAAATGATGCACCATTGGGAGGCACAGGCCCATTTATTAGAGCTCATTTCCTACCATCACATCATCTTCTTCTACTTTGTTATTATTCTCTTTGCTCCCATTGACTTTTTCCATTCTCTTATGGCCACTTTGGATCTCATTTTTCACTACTAAAATAGTTCTAATGAACTGAATAGTAGAAAGCCCACTTAATAGATATTAAGTTGGGAAATAGATATGGGTCTTTCTTCCTACAGGTATCTGCTAGTCTTTAAGATTTTGAGAGTCCTCTATATTTTGAGAAGAACTTATCCACACTCTCAAAGAGAAGGGAAGAGAAGGGTATATCCAACTCTGTCCCCTTACTCTTTGCTTATGTACATAGAAGTAAGTAGAATGAAGTAAGAAGTGAAACCACATTATTGTATAGAAGGCTTTCTTCACCCTAAGATTTGGATTAGACATGATTTTTGGGTCAATAGGGTAAATATTACTAAAAAAAGTCTACTATATATTTTAATGCTGTGTGATTTTTCCAGTTTGTAAATGTTTTAAGCTATGTTTTCAAGTGTACTACAAAAACTACCTATACCTGAATCTACAGTATAGCATGGGGGAAATAGGTGAATTTCTAGGTCTTGTATTTACATATCTCAGCTCTCAAATGTGAAAAGGAGAAAGGAACCTTTATTCAATAACACTCCAAGTTTTAATAATACATTATAAGATTGAGCAACTGTTTTTTGTTTTTGTTTTTGGTTTTGGTTTTTGGTTTTTGGGCCACACCCAGTGACTCTCAGGGGTTACTCCTGGCTATTTGTTCAGAAGTTGCTCCTGGCAGACACGGGGGACCATATGGGGAACCGAACCACGGTCCGTCCTAGGTTAGCACAGGCAAGGCAGGCACCTTTCCTCCGGCGCCACCGCCCGGCCCCTAAACGTTTAACTGTTTTTTATGCTCACTACACATCTTATCAATGTGTAATAGTGAAATAGGCAAGTTTGGTATCTTCATTTTGCTGACAGAAAAATTGAAATTCATAAAAGAGCCATAGTTTTCCTAATGGCAGATTGATATTTTACTCAGTGCTAATATAGATAGATAATATAGATAATGTTTTCTATGTGATTAATGACAGTTTCAAAGAGATAAAATAAATCACTCAAATGGTCTTCTTTCATATTAGCAATTTTTTTTCAATTTTAGTAAATCCATAAATGAACAAAAAATCTAAAATATAATTCCATAATACATATATTAGTTTTTCACATAACTCATACTTATTTTTGCAAAAAAAATGATCATACTGTAATTAGTAGCTTGCCTTCGAAAATTAACCCACTAAACTTCTTTGCTACCATTGTTTTCAGTGGTGACAGAATTTTCCATTTTAAAGATGTTAAATTCTTTAGTTCCATTTAGAGGGGAAAATTTATCATATTTTTTTACTATTTCATAAAGGTGCTTTAAGTTTTAAATATTTTAAAGAAAAATTGGGAAATTTATTAAAGACATTTTGAGAAATTGAAGCCAATTTCTAAAGGTCATCCAGGGCTTTGAATTTATATTACATTTCCACAGTCACAAAGTCTTTCTGAAACTTAAATATTTGACTCATGCTCAATAGAGCTTAGGGCTTACTCCTGGCCATATACTCAGGAATCATTGCTGGGCGGAAATTGAGCTTTGTCACCATGTACAGGGCAAACACCCTTCTGCTGTACTGTATCTTTACCCCATGAAAAAGATTTTTTAACTTTAAACAACATTAAATTAAATATCTCTATGTTTTGGTAGTATAATTTCAAACCCCTTTCAAAATATATGTATCATAACATACCCCCATTAAGGTAGCAAAATTTTTCTACCATAGCCCATTGGACTCCCTTAATCCAGTTTCTTTTCCTTCAATTCTGGTGGCCTCAATTCAGTGGTCAATTTAAGTGTTTGCATTTATTTGACTTTGTACATTTCCTTTGCTTCTTTATATATTAGATGAGTGAGAGTATCTGCTATTTGTCTTGACTTATTTCACTTAGCATGACCTGCTAGTTCTATACATGTTATTTCAGAGAGAAAATTTTCACCTTTTTTTAAACATGAGTCTAGTATTTGACAGTGTGTATACACCAAATTTTACTTATCTACATACCCACAATTGGGCACCGGAATTCATATCTTGACTATTATAAAGAATGCTACAATAATATAAGTGTCCATGTATCTTTTCAAATTGTAATTTTCAGATATGTATATATGAGTATCCTCCCAAGCAGTGCACAAGGCACCAATGATTACCACTGATGATGCTCATTCATGTTGTTTTTCAAATCAACCTGTATTTTGCAGTGCTCAGGCAGAAGAGCAGTGTACTTGGGCCCAATGTGCTGGGACCAACAGCCATATTTGCTGGTCCTTACAGGAGTCATGTAATACAAAGGATCAAACTTGGTTGCCTGCACTTTTGACTGCACCACTGACCACCAAGATATCACCCATTTTCTGTTTTTAATATTTTAGAATTATTTTAATATTTTAGAAATCTTCAAAAGATTTCCATATAAAGTAGATCAATTTATATTCATACCAAAAGTGTGCAATAATTTCATAAGTCCACACTGTACCAGCTTGGTACTTATTATAGTGAATTATTCACAAGAATAAATAAAAACTCATTTTTTTATCTGTCTTTCCTGATGATAAATTATCATGAGATTTTTTTTATGTACTTCTTCACTACATCCTCTTTGGTGAAGTATCTATTCAGTAATTCTCCTAATTTGGGGGTGATGGGGGAGAAGGAGGCAGGGGAATATATTCAGTGGTGCTCAAGGCTTATTCCTGACTCTGCACTCAGGAATCACTCCTGGTAGACAAGGAGAATATGAAGTGCCAGGCATCGAACCTAGATCAGACACATGCAAGGCAAATGCTTTCTTTACTCACTGCACTATCTTTCAGGCACTATCTTCCATTTTTTGATGGAGTTGGTTCTTTTTTCTTATTGTTGAGTTTTGTGAATTTTTAATATATCTTAGATATCCCTTTGTTAACTGCATAGTGTGTAAACATTTTATCTCATTTGGTGAATGTCTTTTTGTTTTCATGATAATGAGTTTTTTTTATGTAATCCTGATTATTTTTGCTTTTGGTTCCCTAGCCATTGAAGTTGAATTCCCAGTATATTACTGAAGTCAGTATTGTGTAGTGTATTCCTATGTGTTCTTTGTATTTTATGATTCTAAGTCTAATATCCAAGTCTTTGATTTATTTTGATTTAAATTTTGTATATGACTTAAGATAATTCTTTGGTTTTATAATTTTATGAGTCATTATAGTTATTATCCAGTTTTCACAACTATTTATTCAAGACTTTCTTTTTTTTATTTATGTTCTTGGCCTCCTTATCATTAATCACTGTGCATATATGTCCATCTGGATTTAATTCTGGGCTCTCACATCTATTCCATTTATCTCTCTGTCTATTTTAATTCCAACAACATGCTGTTGTTATTACTGTTGCTTTGTGTAGTACATTTTGAAATTATATAGCCTGAAACCTCCATCCTTCTTCTTTTTCTCTGAGTGACTTTGGCTATCCGGTATCTCTTGTGGTGCTATATAAATTTAGTAAATCTTATTACATTTCTTTAAAGAATATCATTGTGATTTTGATGAGTATTTTTGCATTTAGTCCAGTTCATAAACATATCTATCTTCTTGTGCCTTCTAGTTCTTTTAACAGTGACATTGTTTACATCCTAGAAGAATACACAAGGGAAAAGATTACACAAGGGAAATAATTGCACAAGGGGGAAAGATTCATGAGGCTGGATTTGTTGTAAGGCCTGGGTTTGATCCTCAGTACCACAGGGTCCCTTGACAATCACAAGGAGAGCAACTACTGAGCAGGAGTAGCCCTTGGGATCCCCCAAAGTGTGCCCACCAAAGGGGGTACATGTATATATTTTAGTATCATAGGATATTTTTTACTAACTTATTTTTATAGACTTGAATTTTCCTGGTAATCTTCATGTTTTAAATAATTCCCCTTGTTCTCAGAAATAGATAAAAATTAAATTTTAGTGTCATGCATGCATATCACTCAAAGGACTGTACTGTAGTGAAATCTGGGTATTTTTTCTGGCACCTCAACATACCCCAGCACCATTGGAACAAGCTACACCTGAACACAAACCTGAAGTCTCCACAAACACAGTCAATTTTAGGTAAAAAAAAATACACAAATAATTAGTGAATGTTAAACATAAATTTCAAGTAAAAATATTTTTATATCTACAATAAAATTTACATACATATATTTTGAATATATATTAAATATATAAAATATAACATTAATATAACAATATAAGTTGAAAATATGAATATATAAAAATAAATATATCATATTTTATAAATAAACTTTTTATTTTATACTATAGATCATTTTATATATTACTATATGAATAAATTTAAAATATAATATGTGTTTCTCCAAATTCAAAGCCAATGACAACAGAATCGATACCCAGTCTACAACAAGCTAGACACAGAGGGGACCACTTATACTAGCAGCCCGGAGAGCAAAAGTGGGGGATATGGGATACATGCTGGGAACAGGGGTGGAGGGAGGACAACACTGGTGGTGGGAATGCCCCTGATTCAATGTCACTATGTATCTAAACTATTACTGTGAAAGATTTGTAATCCACTTTGTTCAAAATAAAAATTACTTAAAAATATATAATATGGTTTCTGTGAAGAATCTTAAAGCAAAAATTTAAAAGTGATATAAGTTTTTAGCTTGTTAGCTCCTTTGTTAAGCCATTTATTGGATACTTAGTTCTTTATAAATGTCATTATTAAAAATTTTTTGTTCTACTAGTTTGTTGCTTGCATATAGAAATAAAGTAAATATTTTCCATTGATTGTGTTTTATGACACGTATATGTTTGCTCCACTGTTTCAGCTTAGTCTTCCAAAGGATTTCTGCTTATAATCTTATCTGGAAATAATGACCATCTGACTACTTCTTTAAATGATTATTTTATATTGTTTGCTTTCTTAACAGGAACAAGTCTATTTTGTTTTACTTTAACCTCTTCAGCTGTACCAGTCCCTCTGTGCTAAAAAACCTACAGTGCCCTACGACACAGGTAAGAACAAAATGCCTTACAAATAATTTGGTTTTAGTAATTTTGGATGAAAGAATTAAGAAATTCAATTTTAGTTGGTGTGTTTTTCCTCTCTTTTCTCTCTTTCTCCTCTATCCTCTGTCCTCCACTTCAGAAATGCACTTGGCGAAAAAGGAACCTGGAAGAGTCATTTATTGACCACAAATACCCCCTCACACATATTTCACTCTTTTTAAATCCTCCAACATCCAGCATGTGCATCCAACATCCAGAAGAATACAGAACATAAATGATGCATCCCTGCTTTTTTTTGTTGTTTGTTTGTTTTTGGTCACACCCAGTGGCCCTCAGGGGTTATTCCTGGCTCTGTGCTCAGAAATTACTCTTGGCAGGCTCGGAGGACCATATGGGATGCCGTGGTTTGAACCACCATCCATCCTGGATCAGCTGTGTGCAAGGCAAATGCCCTACTGCTGTACTATTTCTCTGACTCTCAGCTCTTTTAAACTATTTATAAGAAGTAAGACATAGCATGGAGGTAAAGTATGTGCCTTGCATGCAGAAGGTCAGTGGTTCAAATCCCATATGGTCCCCTGAGCTTGCCAGGAGCGATTTCTGAGCATAGAGCCAGGAGTAACCCCTGAACACTGCTGGGCGTGACCCCAAAACAAAAACAAGCAAACAAACAAACAAAACATAAATATGTTCACACATAAAGGCAAAAGGAAAGATTCAGATAATGTAGCTGTGGACTGAGCAATGTCTTCTGTGTGAGGAATAAATGGAACAAAAGGACACAAGCCTCAGTGAACTTAGTTGTTCTCTGGTTTTTGGAAATACCCATTCCCAAGGGAGATAGCTCAGAATCCTATTTCAGTACTGTTTTTTAACCAGGGGCTAAGATTTTAATTCAGGAGGTATGATTGATACAGTTACACCAGTAGGTCTTGTCATTGTGTGTACTGTAAAGAGTGAGGCTAGGAAAGTTAAAATACAATCTCCCATTCAGAGGAGAGGCTAACTTTAGTGCAGGGCACTGAGGTTATTTTACTTGATCTCCATGGTGTCCTTTACAAAGAACTCAGCCATTATTTTTCTGTTGCTCTTTGCTCAACCATCTGGAAGTTTTTCCCCTCTACTAGTTTCAGGCCACACTGATGCTGAGTAGAGCAAATCGTGCCTTTTGAGAATCCTAAAACCTTTAAGTTCCCTTCCTTATATCTAGGATTATCCCTAAACTAGGAGCAAACCCTTAATACTGCTGGGTGTGTCCTCCCCAAACAAGCAAACAAACTAACAAACAAAAATCAAACCCAACAACAACAAAGATCAAAAAACCAACCCAAAAAAACCCCAAAACCAAAAAAATCAAAAACAGAAAAACTGCTGCTTCGAAGTCTTTTTTATTTTTGGGGGGTGGGGGGGAAGGAACACACAGTGTGATGCTCAGGGGCTACTGCTGCCTATGCACTCAGAAATCGCTCCTGGCTTGGGGGACAATATGGGACACTGGGGATCAGTCCTAGATCGGTCACATGGAAGGCAAATGCCATCCTGTTGTGCTATCGCTCCAGCCCCTGCTTCCAAGTCTTACACATTGTTAGTCTTCTGTGGCTTTATCACAATTATTCTTTAAGTCTTTTTTTCAAATGTTACTTCTACAAAAAGTCTCTTTTCAACTCTCTGTTCAAACATTAGAATCCAGCCAGCCATGTTTCATCCTTTAGCTCCCTTTCTAGATTTATTTTTCTCCATGACATTTATTACTAAATATGTAATAAGCAGCTTTCCCTGTCATCATCAATTTCTTCGTTCTATAAGGTAATTGCTTGAAGAAAAGTATATTAACTTGTTGCTCAATCTGGTATTCTAATACATCTGGCTCCCAAAAAGTTAATCAGCAAATATGCATGGAATAAGTGAATAAATATTTTCCTACTCCTTGGTCTATACCTTTCTTATTGTACTATACAAAGTCATTATTCCCAGGATAAAACAAAGTAGTTCTGCTTTCATTTATATTTTGCAAAAAGGTGAACTAGAATAGTTATTTATTCAAAGCCAATGTTGCTTTTGTTATTCACACCTTTATTCCCAAAGGATATTCAGGGAGTCCAGTGGCCATCCTGGCAATTCTCACCCACTGATTTTTAAAGTTGAATGTGATGAATCATCTGGGCCATACCAAGAGGTAATCAGGACTTCCTGAATTCCACCCATAAGTGTGTAGGAGGTCTTTGGTATCAGGAATGGAATTCCTGTATTATTTCTACAGCCCACATAATATAGAACGTTTGATCTGCAGTATACCTCCTTGTTATACTTATAAAAACCCTATTTAGTATTAAAAAAAGCTAAGTCTATATGGATTCAAAATGTCAACAATGATGAACAACATTTATATTGCCCCATTAGCTGAATCAGAATTTATTTTAGCAGCCAATGGGAGTTTAAGTCTGCCAGGCTAAATAATACACCTACTGATATAAAGCTGAAATTTTATGCATTATGTTTTTTGTTAACTGTCTGCAGAGTCCAGACTTGCATAATAAGCACTTAAAAGACAGATTGTTATCAGTTAGGATATCCAACCTCAATGTGACCTTCATTTCTGGATAATTATACGTTGATTGCTATTAATCAGCAGCCTATTTTCAATGAATAAATTGGTCTAATAGAGAGAATAGCTCAGTTGCTATATTGTTTTTTAATGACTCATTTGTCTAGGATGAAATTTGATGTGATTCTTTTTGACAAATCATTATTTTACATTTCTAATTACTTTCCTGTATATCTTGCATGCACATTTATATGTGTGACATACAATGCTTATGTTTATATATGACATATATTGTCATAGTCTCAAGTCTCAAGTAACTCATGACAGCATTTAGGTCTTTGCGTTTACTTTTATAATTCACATGCATAAATTTTAATGTAGTCAGTGGGATAGCTACTCTAGTTATCTTTTTTTTTTTTTTTTTTGGTTTTTGGGCCACACCCGGTGACGCTCAGGGGTTACTCCTGGCTATTCACTCAGAAGTCGCTCCTGGCAGGCACGGGGGATCATATGGGGAACCGGGGGATGGAACCGCAGTCCGTCCTAGGTTAGCGCAGGCACCTTATCTCCAGCGCCACCGCCCGGCCCCCTCTAGTTATCTTTTAAAATTACATAAATTAATTGTCAAAATCTAAATATCTGAATTATCTCCTAGTATATTAATGGTCTATTCAGTTAAACTCCAGAATGAAGTTGTGACATTTCTTTAATAATAATCATAGCCTTCTTACAAAAATTATGAGCAGAGTGAATGCTGTGAATTTCCCTAAGTAGCTCTAAAGCTTTTTTTTTTGTTTTGTTTTTTGTTTTTTGTTTTTTGGGCCACACCCGATGACGCTCAGGGGTTACTCCTGGCTATTCGCTCAGAAGTCGCTCCTGGCAGGCACGGGGTGTGTGTGTGGGGGGGGGGCATATGGGGAACGGGGGATCGAACCGCTGTCTGTCCTAGGTTAGCTCAGGCACCTTATCTCCAGCGCCACCGCCCGGCCCCCAGCTCTAAAGCTTTTTATAAAGATGCCTGTGTAATATTTCCTAGAGATAAACATAGATGACTAAGAGTGTGTGATAAGTACATATGTGTATGTAAGACTATGAAAGAGAAAATTCAGAGGTTCCTGTGGAGGTAAGCTGTTTGACTTGTCAACTTGAAGTTATACTGCTTTTGAAGTTATACAGCCTTAGAAGTTATACTGCTGCCACTACAAGAAGATTTAAACTGTGAGGTTTAAGATGCCCATTCAGTTACCCAGATAACTGAGCAATAGCAAAGGTCCTCATGTATAACAGAAACATGAAGATGGAAAAGGGACATCAGTCCAATAGAGTTTTTGCTTCATTTGTCAGTGAGGTTGTTAGTCTGACCAGTGAAAGCATATGCCAAAAATAGTAATTAGAAAATGTAAATCTGAACTAAAAATACTTTCTCAACGTGAAACAGGAAGGGGAGCAGGGTGCAAGGATGGATTCAACAATATGCTTAATATCATATTATTTCATTTTTTTAAGTAAAGCCACTAGAGTTCATTTTTCCTGATTCTGTTTTCTCTCTATAGATTCTAATCAGGGTTATTTTTATTGAATTTTGATCATCCCTTGGTAACTCAGTGGACTAACAAATGCTTGTCTAGTATTAAAAAACTTGAAACTTCACTAATGTCTAATAATTGTATGAGTGACCTCTCTACCACAATTTATTGGTGTTAGTAATTAAGACTACATAAATGATTTTTTTTACAAATAGCTCTAATTTTATTTCTTTTTTTATTTATTTTATTATTATTTGGGGGGGGGGGTTGGGTCACACCCGGCAGTGCTCAGGGGTTACTCCTGGCTCCATGCTCAGAAATCGCTCCTGGCAGGCACGGGGGGACCATATGGGGCACCGGGATTCGAACCGATGACCTTTTGCATGAAAGGCAAACAACCCACCTCCATGCTATCTCCTGGGCCCCACTAATTTTATTTCTAATGCTAATAAAATCTAATTATGTCCTACGAATTGTTGTTGAGAATTAATTGATGCCAGTGGTTACGGCAGGTATAATTCAATGTTTAGAGTAATTTAATCTCCATTTTATTCAGACAAAGTAAAGGAAGCAACATTAATTAGAGGAATGTATAACTACATAGAACAAACTAGTCTCTAATTGTATTCTCATTTGCCAACTCAGAAAGTTTTTAAGAAATTATTTTAGTGGGGCTAGAGAGACAAAACAGCAGTTAAGACACTTGCCTTGCATGTAGCTGACCAATTTGATCCCTATCTTTATTTTCTAAGCCTTATTGGGCAAAAAGAATCTTCTCCAAACTTCAGTATTACTCCAATCCCAGTAATTCTGGGTGTGGCCCTCATACAAAACAAAACAAAAAAACAAAAAATTATTTTATTAAAAGTTTATAACTGTCCTCTGATGATGGCATATAAATTCATACATGTGACAAATTGCATAGAATTTTATGTGCATACATGTATATCTATGAGTGCATATAAAATTGGAAAATCTAAAAATGTAGTTTATCATAATGGCAATTTCCTAAGTAAAATATTATACTGCACTTTAATCATTGGGCAAAACTGTGTAACTATACCATGATATTATTATTTGGCAAAGTTGTATGATTTGTTACTTCTTGCAGCTACATGCAAGTTTACTGTCATCTTCAAAATCAGAAATAAAAATTTAAGCTTGTATTGCCTATGTATAGTATCTTATTGATTTATCAATGCTATAACATCAGTGAAAAAGGTATAGATTTGACTAACGTGTAAAACTTTGTTTACACTAAGATTAGAAAATTGTTTTAATTTTTGTTAGATAAAAATGACGATTGCTTTTATTGTGGTGAATAATTTAGAAAACTAACTATATAGATGCTCCTTAGTTTGTATGATTGGATCAGTTCCTACCGTTGTTTTTCTTCTCTTTAAAGATATGTGTCTCCAAATGTCCAGAAAAATTTTATACATATGCAGAAATGCAATATGAATATTTGAGAGATAAAAAGTACTGGAACTATTACAAACAGTTCTGCAAATCTAATTTATCTGAGCCTTCAAAGGTAGGATTGTTGTGGGTTTTTTTTTTTTAATTGTGGGCAAAGTGAATTACAAATCTTTCACAGTATTATTTAAGGCACATAGTAGTAATGAATGAGGGACATTCCACCACTAGTGTTGTCCTTCCTCCACTCCTGTGTGTTGTGTTTTATATAGTCTGGAGCTAGGAGCTAAGGTCATTTACACTTACCATTTCATTACTGTGCCAAAGAAGCTCCAATAGTACTTAGTAAACAATAGAATTTACTTCTGGAATAACTTTGAAAATTACTCAGAGATTTAGGTTTAAGATATATACAGAAATGATAAAATGTTATTAAGTTGTAGTGGATCTCCTAAATTAGAGAAGAAATTGATTTTTTAGGAGATAAAAATCAAGGGTCATACTTAAAATGTGACCTAGACAAGATTTATAACTTCGAAGGTTCCATAACTTCACATCAATTTCAGTGAGTCTGATTGTATTGTTGATGCAAATAGACTTACATTTCTCAAATAAAATATGATATTTTATAATAATAATTATGGAGCTAACTTTAAGTTATCATATTACAATGTGCATTTAAATTGTAGGACAAAACGTTTATAATGAAAGTGAACAAATTGTCGTCATACAAACTTTGATGCATAGTAAAACATATTCTTCCTATTTTAGACTCTCTCACAAATCATAGTGGATGATGATTGTCCGACAGCAATTTTTCCAAGTAAACCTTGTAAGTAGTTTTACTTTAATTTTAAAACTCAGAATCTATCAATAATTTATTTAAGTTACTTTATCTCAATTGATGAAATGAAACTGAGAAAATTTCTCTATGTGGTCCTAGGCCCCAGTATCAAAGAAAGACAAAAAGCCCATTTTCCTGATTCCGTTTCACTGGAACACTCTATTTCTATGTTTTGCTACATAAAACTTCACACACACAAAGACTGAATTTAGATTTTCCAAAAGCCTATTAGATGAATTATTTAATTGATGTATAAATATAAATGCAAACACATATTTAGACACTTAATCTTGAATTTAGCCAAAAAGATTTTTATAAATTGAGTGGGCAGGGTCACATTTCAATATAATTTGAAAATTGAAGTACGTATATGCTTCCTAATAAATCAATATGTTGCTTCTTCATACTATACCATGCTATTTAAGGGGATACTCTGTTAGACATAAAAGGGAAGTTGCCCATTTTTTTAACTTTACAATCTTAATGACAGACCAAAAAAAAAAAAAAAAAGAAGAAGAAAACATTACATAAAGAATCCATGGTCCCGTAAGAACCAAAAAAGGAGAAAGCATTTAATCTCCAAAAGCAAAAAAATACTGAAATAAAGTTTGATTGATGCATTAAATAAACTATTTTATAAGATGGACTGTAAGTGTTGTATACTTAATATTCTGTTAATTAAATGAAAATGTCTTATGTATTATAATTACTAGCATATATAAATAAAATACAAAAACTGTTCAAAGACAAATGTTGGAAAGTATATGATAAAAACTAGTGTGCTTGGAAGGTGATATGCTTATGAGCATTTTTCTCTCTTTATTGTTTTATACTACAAATATATACATATATATGTATATATGTATTTTTTTAAATAGAAGAAAGGCAGTAGTCAACCATTTGGATAGAAGGTTGAGTAGCTCCAAAGTAGCTACAACAAAACAAACGTTTTTTTTTTCCCAATCTCTTTTCCCTGGAACATTATGAAGACTCTTCAGTAAAGCTTTAGGTTTTTAATAATAGAGTTTAATCAGAAATCCCTGAGCAACAAATGCCTATAACCAAAAGCAAAGTTTCAAATGTTTTAATAAAAAAAAGCTTTAAAGTGAATCATTAACCACTAAAGGTGAAATAGGAATAAAAATATAAGAAACAATTCCCGCTCTTTCCTGCTTCTTCTCTATCAAGCCCGCTCCGAACAAGAAAACTCCAGGTCCAAGCACTCGGTAAGATGGCCCCACCTGACTCACATGGGGCCAATTGAGCCGGGCGATTGGGCACCCAGAGACTTTAAAAAGAACACCAGCCAGTCGCTCAACCTCTTTCCTGCTTATTCTCTACCGAGCCGGCTCCGAACAACAAGGAACCTCTCCAGGTCCCCCACCCAAAAATCGAGGCCTCGGAGCGAAGCGGAGCGGCTGCGCTTAACTTGTAATTAACTATCAGCAAGGGGACTTCTGAGAATTCTGTTTAGGGGTGATTGTCCTTCCACTGCAACTTTACCTTGTCCTCTTTCTTTACATCTTTGTTCTCATAATTAAAAATTAAAAAAAAAGAAACAATTCCCATTCTTACAGATACAGTTAGATCACACAGTATGCAATGTGCACTTAGAATATGAAAAAGATCAATACAAATATAACTGTAAATCAATACTAAAATAAGTAGAAGACACAACAAGAAATCCAGAAAGATAGTACAGTGAATAGTGGATAAAGCACTTTCCTTGGCTGTGGCTCCCTGGTTCCAAACCCCAACACCTCATAAGGTCCTCTAAACCCACCAGGCATGCTCCTTGAGTGCTTCTTTCAGAAAAAAAAAAGAATATAATCCATAATTCTTGTATTATACTTAATTTTGTCAACATGGCCATTATTCACAGAGCACTATACACTATACTATACCTAATGATAATTTTGAGATATATAAATCAAATGTTCAGTTTTATGTGACCAGTAATCTCCCTGAATAAAACAAACCTAGATAAAAATATAAGAAGGTTTTCTTTTCCCAACTTTAAATTTTACTATAATTGTAACAATTAAAGCACGGGGCACTGGAATAAAGACTAAGTTTTGGACCAGTGTAATAAAATTGAGAGCCTACATACATACATTCAAATAAATGGTCTTGAACAAAGAAATAAGAATATGAAGTGGAGCAAGGATAGCCTCTTAAACAGTGCTTCAATGAATATAGGTGTGAGGAAGGGGTTTTTGTATTGCATTTTTATGTTCCTAAGGTAGATTCCTAGGAGTGGTATAGCTGGATCATATGGGAGCTCAATTTCCAGATTTTGGAGGAATCTCCATATCGCTTTCCATAAAGGCTGAACTAGATGGTATTCCCACTAGCAGTGAATAAGAGTTTCTTCCTCTCCACATCCCTGCCAGCACTGCTTGCTCTCATTTGTGATGTGTGCCAATCTTTGTGGCATAAGATGTTACCTCATAGTTTTGATTTGAATCTCCCTGATGATTAGTGATGTGGAGCATTTTTTCATGTGCCTTTTGGCCATTTGTATTTCTTCTTTGACAAGGTGTCTGTTCATTTCTTCTCCCCATTTTTTGATGGTATGGCATCCCTTCATTAAAAACAGAGGCAAGGAAATGTGCACTGTACTGCAAATCTAAGTGTCTAAAAGGAAAGAAAAAGGAAGAGAGAAAAAATTATAGAGTGCTGGAAGGAAAATATATGTCCCAGATACAGGAAGAAGACGTTGGGGAGGGTGAGAGGGAAAATGGGAAAATTGGTGTAGGAAATGTGTACTGGTGACGTTTGTTGTATACTGTATGACTCTAGCTCAATCATAAATAACTTTATCTGTAAAAAATAAAACCCAATTGTATTATGAAAAAGAAAATTCATATGAAATGTTTGAGAACCATTTCAATAAAGGAAAACAAAACAAGATAGCCTCTTAAACAAATGATGCTAGGAAAACTGATCATACACATGTGAAAAGATGAATTCTGACCCCTTTCTCACCATATACATAAAAGTAAATTCAAAGTAAATTCAAGGTCATTATTAGATATCAATCTATAAATCAGATTGAGAAAGCATAAGTAAAACCCTGCATGACAATGAATATAGATGGATTTTTAATGACTCAGTACTATTGACCAAGCAAAAAAGAAGCAGAAAATAAATAAGTGTGACTACATGAAATCAAGAAGCTTCTAACCCACAAAAAATAAGAACAAAATTAAGAGGACATCCCACAAACTGTGTGAAAATATTTGCTCAGAGTGGAAGGGGTGCTTGGGGCATTGTTAGAGGGAAGTGGATTCTGGTGCACGTGTGATATTGGAACAATATATGCACGGAACTGTCGTTAACTGTATTGTGAATCGTGTTACCTCAAGATAAGTGGACTAAATAAAAATAAATTAGCACAATATAATTCTTTATAGTCTAAAGATAGAGACATTAAGGTAAACATTGCAGTAAGCTTGTATTCTCTAATTATCAAATATAGATCTTAAAAGTACATAACTATAAAAATTATTCATTTTAAATTAAAATTAAATTAAAACTGAAAAAAGTAAATAATACTGAAACAAAATTTACTGCTTATATTATATATAAGCAGTAACCAATCTTTCAAATAACCATTCTTTCAAATGGCCAAATTTTCTAACAGCCTTTTATTCACATTCATTTATTCATTTGAAACAACTATTACCTTATAAAAAGAAATTTCTTTATAACATTTGAAAGAAATTCACCAAAATGTTAATGTATTTTGTTATGGAAAAAGGGCTGTATGCAGTTTTTATATATAGTTTTATATCTTCATATAAAGCTATTTATATTTTATCATATCTATTAAAATATAGATGACTGTATTTGGTAGCTAAAATTCACAGATAGTATTTCCCAGAAAGAATAGAAAGACTATGGATCAAGATTCTAGGTGGAAACAGTAATATTTAAATAGTGAAAAGGTAAAGAGAATACAGAAATGCAGAATGGATCACAGGAGAGAATCTGGACATGAATGTTAAGGGAAGAGTTTCAAATGCCCAATATGTCAAAGATGCAGAAAAGTTAATCAGCTACAGTTATTTACAGAATAATTAATGTATTTATTTACACAAGTTCAAATGTATTTATTTATTGTATTGTTTGTTTATTTATGGCTAATGATTATTTGCAATTGTCTACCTGATAAATAACTTGGTAAATAAGATTGGTAATACCAAGCTCTATGTGAGGAAATGGGTATTCCTCAAGGATGAAACTAAAATGTATGTGGAATTTTTGGTAATTAGGAGTCACTGGGATCACTGAGAGGATAACTTCCATAGAGTGCAGGGAAAAATAACCAGATCACTAAACAAAGGTGGATGCTACAGACTACTCAGATAGAAAAGAAATTAGCCTTGTGGTCTGGTGTGATATTACAGAAGTTAGGGCCTGTTGGCTAGGGCATAAATAAAGCAGATATTTCCTGGAACCTGTCTGTGGATGATTTCCTTGCCGCTATCCTGAGCTGCTGCCCCTCTGGCTGGGGGAGGTGGATATGTGTGGTCCTGGGCTGAAGGAGAAAGGCCTCCATCACCATCCACCACCATCCAAGTCCATCCAAAGGGCTTTAGTGAAATAGTTGGCACCCGATCTTTGACTTGAATACTGGACCCAAGAGGACAGAGATCATGGTGAGATTTCTGTTCTTCAGTTTGATTTTGGCTCTTTTCAGCTGCAGTGAGCCCAAAACTTTGGGCCGCCACATGGAGTCATTTTCAAAGATGGCCAAGACCCCTTCTGGGGGCAAGGACCAGTGAAACATGGGAGGTGAAAACTTGGATCACCACCATCTGAGGCCCAGGACTGAGACTTTGTTGCAAAAAAAATCCTTTTTCCAAAAACCTCGGCCTACTCAGAGACTGATGGAAGGCTTTTATTTGAAAAGAACGAGGAAAAGAAAAACTGTATTAAGAGCAGACTGATTTTCTGATCATGACTTTTAGCCTGAACTTGGCTTTTGACTTTGGAAATTTCGGACTTTGGACACAGATGACCCTAAGTTGCCTTAGCTCCCAGGCGGAGGCTGCAGTGACAGAGAGCTTCGGCAGCGGCTGCAGCAAGCATCATTCTTTCCGAGAAGAAGCACTGGAGTTCCCTTCTTGCCCTGCAGTAGGGTAGAGCAGAGTGCTAACAGGCTGCAGCTGAGAAGCACCCCACCAGGCAAACGCAGCCCATGTGGCTCCAATCCAGACCCGTCTAAGGGGTCTGGGAACTCCATGGAAGTAAAGCCACGTGGGAGAAGCCCAGCATCTGGACAAATGGTTTTAGCTGAAGGGATAAAATGGAAAGCCCACAGATTTTACACTTCTGGACAAGTTGGTGATAGAATAAAAGTCCACAGTGTATTCACGTTTGAACAATTAGGTGGTGGTACCAAAAAAAAAAGGGGGGGGGGGAGGTAACAGTAAAGCCCAACTGAAAAGTTTAATTTAAAACAGCCTGCATCATCTAACTTTGCTTCAGGTGTATCGCTTAATCTAAGTCATTTTCTTGCTGATTTAAATGTACTTTGTAGTTTTCCATAGTTAGTGCTCTCAAGTACATAATGTTTTACTGTGTATTTTAATGTAATAGCCTGTTTTCAAAATGTATGTTCTGTATAAGTAATCTTGTGTAGGAAAAGGTTAAATAGGAACATGAAAGTTTCAGGACAGTGCTTGGGTAAATAAGCATTAAGAAAATTTTAAGTTGTAGGTGTATTTTGCAGAAAAGTTATGTTTATGGAAAGGGCTGATATGTTAATTTTCACTTTAAACTTTGTTGCTATGGGAATATTACCCGCCTTTGGCTAAAGGCGGAGTCAGGAATACAAATGCTTACTACCCTTCTTTATATCCAGGGAAGGGAAGATTGTTACCCCAGTCCCCATTCTTCCTGTGTAACCTTACCTACAAGAAAGACCTGCCCTTTTCTGGGTGGGGTCTTTAGTAGATAACAAAAGGTTTGGTCTAAGGGGAAAGGGGGATTTACATGGATGAGAATGGAGAAGGAAACAGGAGGAGATGGCTAAGGGACAAGGTACAATGCAGGGCTGAATAGGAATCCAGCGTAAAAGGTTCTGAGAGAAGTCACACATGTTGCCTAGGGCATGAATAAAGCTGATATTTCCTGGAACCTGTCTGTGGATGATTTCCTTGCCGCTATCCTGAAGCTGCTGCCCCTACGGGGCTGAGAGAGGTGGATACAGGTGGTCCTGGGCTGGAGAAGAAAGGCCTCCATCACCATACACCACATCCAAGCCCATCCAATGGGCTTTAATGTAACATGGCCTTTGCCTTGCATGCAGCCAACACAGGTTTGATCTGAGGCATCCCATATGGTCCCCCAAGCCTGCTAGGATTGATTTCTGAGCACAGAGCCAAGAGTAATCCCTGAGTGTGGTCACACATTGCCCCCCACAAATAGACAAAAAATATTCCCCAAAAAAGCAATTTGACATACTGTAGAAGATGGAGATGGATAGACAAGAGATCATGCATGTATAAATACATCTTTCTTTCCTTATATATTGCTTTAATATTTTCAAGTTTAAACTCTATATGAGTCCATACAAATCTTGAGGTACTTCTTATAAAAAATAAAATAATTGCCTTATTATTTTCCTTTCCACTTCATTTAAAGTTGGGATTTTAAAAATATTTTTAGTGGTATAGATTAATAATGCAGCAGGGATATAATTTAATGAAAATAAGCAAATAGATCAGAAAGTGAATTATGGTAACTTCAGAGACTATGTTATGCCTACATAGTCTAAATGATAAAATGATTTTTGAATGCATTAATATTTCCATTTATAATTTTCACCCACACCCAGAGTAATTGTGAGTAAACCTAGAAAGAATATGCTTTTTTTTTTTTTTTTTTTGGTTTTTGGGTCACGTCTGGCAACATTCAGGGGTTACTCCTAGCTCTACACTTAGAAATCGCTCCTGGCAGTCTCAGGGGACCATAGGGATGACAGGATTCGAGTCACCACCCTTCTGCATGCAAGGCAAACCCTCTACCTCTATGCTATCTCTCCGGCCTCTAGAAAGAATATTTTTTAAGATTTTATAAATAATAGTTGCTAACCAAAAGTTTCTTATTTTTTAAGGATTCATTTTCGAATCCTCACTTTCAAAGTTTTATTCTAGGAGCAGAGAAGATAGGGGTTTTTTGTTTGTTTTTTTGTTTGTTTTGGCAGAGAGTGGGGCAGGGTTGGGGGTAGTTGGGACCCACCAAATTCTACTCAAGAGTTACTCCTGGCTTTGTGCTCAAGGATCACTCCTGTAAGGACTCAGGGTGAAACATGATTCTGGAGATTTAATCAGGTTGGCTCCATGCAAGATAAGTGCTTCATCTACTATATTATCTCTCTGTTCCAGATAACCTTTTTAAAAATAACAAATCCAGGGTTAGAGAGTTGAATGAGCTTGAGTGCATACTTTGGAAAGAGTAATCTTTGAGACCAAGTCTGGAGTAACCCTTGACCACCACTGGTTTGGACACCAAAACAAAACAAAAATGTAAAACAATTCATTATGAAAATAAATGTCTAATTATCAAAGTATGCTTACTCTGAAAGTTATGTCATCAGTATTCTTTTCACTCGTGTGGTTGCTTATTTATGGATACTTGATGAATATATTGTGCATAAGATAATCAGCAAGGTTAGATTATATCTTAAGTTGTTATGATATTTGATTTCTTTATCAGAAAATGTTCTGGCTGTCAAGTAATGTGAAATTAGCTATCTATATTGAGCAATGGGGAGAAAAATTTTGATAATTAGCAAGACACTTAAGGTAAGAAAATGTACAGAGAAGTGGTTACCATAATTTAAATTTATTTTCACAGTTCTCCAGAGATGTTTCCCTGATTTCTCTAATGACAATGGGACTTTAAGAGTAGGAAATAAGACTAGATTTCAAGATGGAAATGGAACTCAAAGAAATGCTTTAGAATTAAGGACAGCTGCAAAGTATGTATGTTTGCCTTCCCATTTTCAGTTTTGATGCATCCCATTACTATACTTAAGTGGACATTAAAAGTTACATTAAAAAGTTAGAAGAAGATTGTAAACAATGACTGAATTGAAGAGATTGAGCGAAACTGGTACTACTCAATACACCCCCCCAAAACCTTATAAATTATGAAATCATTACTACAAAATTTGGGACTGTGGTTCTTTTGAGGGGAAGAAGGAGGTCTTATCATAGAAACACCTAGGGCAGAAGGTATAATGATGTAGTCACATAAATGTGTTTGATAATTCATCGAACTGTACACTGATACTTTGTATACTTTTCTGTGTGTGCTCCATAGGGTGAGTTAAAAATGATGTTAAAACTCTTGGCTTTGTAAGTTAGAAGCTGATCTTATTTAAATGTCTTTTTGTTTGTTGTTATTTGGCCTTTGCTGATTTTTACTCTTTTTTCTATTTATATTTTTTTTCTTATAGTGAAGCTGCACTATTGAGGGTGCATAGCATGCACTAGGAAAGGATCTACTGGTTATTTTGAAAGCCATGTCTTCCTCTTCATAGCTGTAGTCAGCTTTTCTAGGTTTACCGAAGTGACATCCCATGGATTGTAGCTAGGAAAAATCATTACTGATAAATGCTCTTAATGTTTTGAATAGCAATATGCAAATGTCCTTTATAATTGCATTTCTATTTAGAAGTAGTCAAAATGATTCGATCTTTTTCTTCTTTGAATTCAGTCACATCAATAAAATCCTTAATTCAAGAGACATTGCAGTTAAAATATTTGAAGATTTTGCAGTCATTTGGCATTGGATTCTCATGTAAGTGGACATTTGTGTTTCATCTCCATCTCAATTCTGATTTTATCTTTGTAGAATTTTTTTTCAAATTCTCTTTATATTGGTGAATAAACTTCAATAAGATATCAGTCCTTTCCGTTATTTTTTTTTCAGATAGCATGAGGATAGAGCCAAGATATTTAGAAATATACTCCGATTCATAGAAAGTTAAAGCAACAGCAGTTTTAATTTTACTCCTTACTTTTAAAATAAGAGTATTTTAATAAGTATGAACTTTAAGACATAGGATAGCACTAGATAGCACATTTTCTTCTCATCACATGTTGCCATGGATAAAGTGTTACTTTGTGTGGGAGGTCGAACCCCTT
Source organism: Crocidura indochinensis (assembly GCA_004027635.1). NCBI lineage: Eukaryota > Metazoa > Chordata > Mammalia > Eulipotyphla > Soricidae > Crocidura > Crocidura indochinensis. Next base: position 46,779 of record PVKC010000327.1, on the reverse strand, counting down.
GCTGGTGATCTGTGAGTCAAATAGTAATTCCCAGAGGGAAAGATTAAATTTCATTCTTCTGTCCTCCTCTTAGAGGAGACCCCAGCAACAAATCCCCCACAAATAATTCACTTGAGGCAAAGAAGTTATGGGACAAAAGGTTTGGCCAAAAAGTTTTTTGTCAGTCTGATCAGCCCTCCGAACCAGTCGTCAGCCCTGGCAAAAGACCTCAAAGCCTCCCCCACAAGCTCTTTATTTCCTTCCTTAATCGCCCCCATCTGGAAGATCCAGGTGGGAAGACAGGCAAAAACAACACAAAAATTACACAACATTATTTCATTGGTTCTTTTTTTCTATTTTTTGGTGGGAGTATGATTTAGAGCTAACTCTGCTTAGAGATCACTCCTGGACTCAAGATGATGTGGGATCAAATCCTGATTCACTGCATGCGAGCAAACACCTAACCCACTGTACTATCTCTCTAGCCCACACTGGTTCTGTTTTCTTATTTGTCCTACCTTTGACAATCAACGGATCATTAACATTTTTAACATCTCTCTTCTACATAAAGAATGCTATCCTCATTATAAAAGTTCACAGTCAGGGGGGCCTGAGGGATAGCACAGCAGTAGGGTGTTTGTCTTGCACCTGGCTGACACAGGACAGACCTAGGATTTTTTTTTTATTATTAATTAGGTGATTTTTTTCCAGCCCTCCTCTCTTTTGTCTCTTAGAATTATTGCAAAAATGTCTTTTATTTTTTTTTAAAACCCATAGATGAGGGAGACTATTCTGTGTCTGTCTCTCTCCCTCTGACTTATTTCACTCAGCATAATAGATTCCATTTACATTCATGTATAGGAAAATTTCATGACTTCATGTCTCCTGATGACTGCATAATATTCCTTTGTATATATGTACCACAATTTCTCTAGCCATTCATCTGTTGAAGGGCATTCTTCGTTGTTTCCAGAGTCTGGCTATTGTGAATAGCGCTGCAATGAATATAGGTGTGAGGAAGGGATTTTTGTATTGTATTTTTGTGTTCCTAGGGTATACCCCTAGGAGTAGTATAGCTGAATTGTATGGGAGCTCAATTTCCCATTTTTGAGGAATCTTCATATTGATTTTCATAAAGGTTAGACTAGATGGTATTCCTACCAGGAGTAAAGGTATCTTTAAGGAGGAAAATACACTCTCCAAGCAAGTGGAAGCAGAGATAAACAGATGGAAATACATTAAGCTGAGAAGCTTCTGCACCTTAAAGGAAATAGTGCACAAGACCCAAGAGCCACCCACTGAGTGGGAGAAATTATTCACCCAATACCCATCAGATAAGGGGCTAATATTCAAAATATACAAGGCACTGATGGAACTTTACAAGGAAAAAATATCTAATCTCATCAAAAAATGGGGAGAAGCAATGAACAGACACTTTGCCAAAGAAGAAATACAAATGGCCAAAAGGCACATGAAAAAAATGTTCACATCACTAATCATTAGGGACGTGCAAATCAAAACAACTATGAGGTACCATCTCACACCACAGATGTGGCGCACATCACAAAGAATGAGAACAGTAGTGTTGGTGGGCATGTGGAGAGAAAGACCTAGGTTTGAAATTCGGCGTCCTGTATGGTCCTGGGAGCCAGGTACAATTTCTGAGTGCATTGCAAGGAGTAACCCCTGAACGTGTGGCCAAAGCCCCCTCCCAATAAATAGAAAAGAAACTTTACTACTTTCAGTCATTTGGGTGGCTTAAAATGTATGAAAAAAAGGAGACTTTAAAATTTTACTCATAAAAAAACGGGGGCCGGGCGCTGGCGCTGGAGGTAAGGTGCCTGCGCTAACCTAGGACGGACCTCGGTTCGATCCCCCAGTTCCCCATAAGGTCCTCCATGCCTGCCAGGAGCGACTTCTGAGCGAATAGCCAGGAGTAACCTCTGAGCGTCCCCAGGTGTGGCCCCAAAAAAACAAAACAAAAAAATTTACTCATAAAATTTGCATCCCCAGAAAAGTAAGGGAAAATAATATAGTCACCTTACTGGAGTGGGTAAATGTGATATATCAGATACCCTAAGAGCATATATAATGCTTAGGGATCAAGAAATAATGTAAAACTTTTTTTTATTACTTAAAATACTCTTTTTAAACTAGCCCAACTTAGTTTCTCAGATTCTTTTCCACCCAATTTTCAATTGACTATATTATTTTAGTTTGTTTTTGGTCACATCTAGCCGTGTTTGGGTTTACTTCTTATTTTGTTTCTGGATTATTCTTGGAAAGGCACAACAAAACATATAAGGTACTGAGATCAAACTTAGGTCAAGTGCATGTAACATGTACAGCCTAACTGCTGTACTATCTCTCTGACCCTAAATAGCACATGAGTCTTTTAAATTTCCGTGTTTTTGTGCACTGTGTTGTCTTTCACAGACTATCCTTTATTGTGTCTTGAAAAACTCCCTATTTTTTCCTTCCTTCTCTCCTTGCCTCCTTCCTTCCTTCTACCCTCCTTCCCTTCCTTCCATTCCTCCTTCCTTTCTTCCCTCTCCTTCCTTCCTCCCTTCCCTCCTTCCTTCATTCCCTCCTTCCTACCTTCCCTCCTTCTTTCTTCCCATCCCTCCTTTCCTCCTTTCCCTCCTTCCCTCCTTTTTCTTTCCCTCCTTCCCTTCTCTCAGGAATTTAAAACATAAAGAATAAATACCCATATTTATTATTGTATTATCTACCATTTTATAATCTTCACTTTGGACTATGCCAAAGAATAATATTTCAGGGGTCAGAGAGATAGTACAGGATGCAGACCTCTTCTTTGCTTGTGTCCCATTTGATCTCAATCTTTAGCATATAGTTCACTGAGTGATCCCTGAGCACAACACCAGCAGAAATAATTGAGCACAGTCTTAGGTATAGCCTCAAAATCTTGTAAAAATGTTTCAACCATGTATTATATAAATCAGTAAAGTATTTGTTACTTGAAAAGAGAATGGCTTCTGATCTGAAAAGTATATACTATGATCTAAGAAGGTAATTTGATATTTTACCATACATACTCTATAATATTTCATTTGCCTGGTGATAGTAGTTAAGATTTTATTTAGCATTAAAAGACAATACAATGAACAAATGTACAAGGTTCTACATATTGCTATATGTATAATATTACAGATAGATGAGAGGTGAAATTTCTTGAATCAGTCAAATTTCTATATTATTTAGACCTCTTTGATGAGATTATCTAGAAAAATTCAACATAAATTTAGCCTACTTACAGGAAGAAAGGCAAGAGGCATTTTTCATAAATCAAACTCTTGGACAAGATTAAGACAGACGAAAAAGGAACTCTTTTTTACTGTTGGTGGGAATACCATCTAGTCCAACCTTTATGGAAAGTGATATGGAGATTTCTCCAAAAACTAGAAATTGAGCTCCCATACAATCCAGCTATACTACTCCTAGGGATATAACCTACGAACACAAAAATGCAATACAAAAATCCCTTCCTCACACCTATATTCATTGCAGTGCTATTCACAATAGCCAGACTCTGGAAACAACCAAGATGCCCTTCAATAGATGAATGGCTAAAGAAACTGTGGTGCATATAGAAGATGGAATATTATGCAGCCATCAGGAGACATGAAGTCATGAAATTTTCCTATGCATGAATGTACATGGAATCTATTATGCTGAGTGAAATAAGTCAGAGGAAGAGAGACAGGCACAGAATAGTCTCACTCATCTATGGGTTTTAAAAAAAATTTAAAAAATTTTTGCAATTATCAGAGACAAAAGAGAGGAGGACTGGAAGGTCCAGTTCACAACATGAAGCTCACCACAGAGTGATGAGTGCAGTTAGAGAAATAACTACCGTGAGAACTATCATAACAAAGTGAATGGGGGAAGTAGAAAGCCTGTCTAGATTATAGGTGTAGGTGGGGTGGGGAGTAGGGAGATTTGGGACATTGGTGATGGGAATGTTGCACTGGTGAAGGGGGGTGATGTTCTTTACATGACTGAAACCCAACTACAATCATATTTGTAATCAAGGTGCTAAATAAAGATATTAAAAAAAGACAGACAAAAAATAGTGACCATTGGTCATTTCATAAAGTCACATGGCCCAATAGATATAAAAGCCTTATCATTATTCTGAACATTGACCCAGTGATTACTGGAAACCTAAAATAGATATCTGATAAAGTTAGACATCACAAACTGACAAGAGGTAATAAGACCATAGCAATAAAAATACAAAATTATGGAGTTAAGGACTATGCCAATCAGCTGATTTTTTCTGGTGCATCTTAGTAAGATTATTCCTTCTTCCATATAGTGTCCAGTATTTCTCAACATGGAGAATACTTCCTTCTGGAATAATCTAGAAACTCAGTAGTACTTCTTATATTATTAGGGGTATCACTTTATGTTTGGTGACTTAAAGATGGTAGAACATTGGGGAAACACAGTGATTTCTGTAAAAAAGACAGTAGGACTAATAAGTTTTGAAACTTTAATGGTTCTAGTTTTATTGCAAAATACTCTCATTAGTCTTCAAGTAAAACTGTACAAATGTGGGGCCGGGCGGTGGCGCTGGAGGTAAGGTGCCTGCCTTTCCGCGCTAGCCTTGGACGGACCTCGGTTCGATCCCCCGCGCCCCATATGGTCCCCCAGGCCAAGGGCAACTTCTGAGCGCATAGCCAGGAGTAACCCCTGAGCGTCACTGGGTGTGGCCCAAAAACCAAAAAAAAAAAAAAAAAACAAAACTGTACAAATGTGGTGTATTTTACAAGAACTCACTCAGTACATAGATTTGAAAAAGAAAAAAATCAATACTGAAACTGTTATGGATAGGCCAAGATCATCTGTTAAAAAATAGCTTTTATTTCACCAATATTGCATGCTGGTTTCCAGTTTACCTCTGTATCCATATGTGTGTGCTTCATTTGTAAAGACTTTGATCTTCTTTCATATGCAAGTCTTAATTGAAATCATTTACATATTTTAATGCCCTGTTGCTATAGCTTGATGTAAAATTAGTATACAAATTATTTGACTACAACTGTCTTAATGTTTTCATTATGCTGTGTTTAGCACACTTGACATCTATATTTGTTGTGTTTTTTTTCTTTCAGTGGCTTTATTATTGCCTTTATCCTCAGTTGGTTGTTTGTGATACTGCTAAGGTACACAGCAGGATTTCTGTTCTGGTTCTTCATGTTGGGTGTGATTGGAATTTTAAGTTATGGTAAGTATCACTTTCCTTATAACTATGAAATATCAAAGTAATCATTTTGGTTGCTATTGTCAATAATCACAATGTATTTTACTTATAGTATGTTTATGTTTCACAAAAGTGTTAACCAGAGCATTTTGCTTAATCATGTATAGATAAAATTGAAGTATTTTCTTCTATATTTTGGGGTAGGTGCTATCAAAGCACATTTTTATATTCGTTTTTATCCTACCAGCTTTTGGCCTCACACTTAACTGTTAGTAAAGAGGTAAAAAAAAAACTCTGGTTTAATGAAACACATTTTAGACAACTTATTTTATAACAATTTTATCTGATCAAAATAATCTGCATAGTTACAAAGGCGTGCTGTACCATTATCTCAATTTATTACACTTAATCCATCTGTTTTTATTAACTTTTTTTATTTACAGTCCTCCATAGTGAAGCAGTCCCCTCTGACAAATATTCTGAAATATACTCATTGGTTGGAAATTACTGTATTTCAATTGTGAATTATTAAAAATCGTTTAAAAGCAGACAAATGCTTTGTATCTTAACTTTATATCTATATATAAACACTAATCATTTAAAAAAATTAAATCATACCCAAAGAATAATATAGCACATATGGCAGCATTATTTCTGTTTTTAATAAGCACATAACCCAATACTTTTCTGAGTTTGATTGTTTGGGCTTTTTGTTTTGATTTCAGGACCCACATCCAGCGATGTTCAAGGGTCCTAACTATGTACTCAGAAATTATTCCTGACAGTGTTTGGATTCTGGGGTTCAATCCTGGGTCAATCCCTGAAAAGTTTCTTTTTAAAGGAGTAATTTCTGACCCAAAATCCAAAAAAAAAAACCAAAAAAAAAAACAAAGGAATGATTTCTGAGGTCTGTGGTATAGCTCAATATCCTAGTGTGCATACTTGGCATATGAGAGACTTAGATTCAGTCCCATAACCTCATAGTAACTCAAGCATTAAGACAGTAAAATAGTTGAAAACAACTGGCCAAGCTCCCTTTTACACACACAAAAATAAGAAAAGTAAAATAATTATTTGTCTTATATTATTTGAATTGACAGTACAATTTTATTATAGTATATATGAAAATAATAATTTCTTTTTCATCAATAAAATAAGTGCTTCATAGATATTAATATAGGAATTTAATTAGATCTTTGGTCTACTAATTAATCTGAGCTCTAATTCTAGTTCTGTTACGTATAATTGGGACACTTTTGATTTGAAAAAATTTTTATTAAGGCATTGTGATTTGTGAAATTATCCATGACTGAGTTTTAGTCATATACCAATTTCCTTACCAGTGTCCACTTTTTCTACCAATGTCCCAAGTGTTCCTTCTACCTCCCAGCCTGCCTCTTTGATAAACTCCCTCCCAATTTTAGACTCTTTGTTATATATTAATGTTACTGTTGGGTCTCATGCTTAATATATCCCAGCATCATATCTTTCACACATGTCCATACCCACCAGTGTTGCTGTTGGACACTTGTCTTAATGATTAGAAAACCCGGTTTTAAAAAATCAGTACAAACAATGGCATCACTGTTGTACAAGTTTAAATGTACAACAAATGTACAAGGATTAAATGATACAGTGAAAATATAACTCTTATAATACCTCTGGAATCACATTAAGCATTCAGTATGTGTTGACTTATATTACTAATCCTATTCATATTTTCAGTGAGTTTCTAGATTCATATTAATTTGGATTTTCTTTACCTCTTCCTATTGTAGGACTTGAGTCTCTCTTATTGAGAATCATAAAAATTTCTAACCTGATTATGAACTCCCATGAATCTTTTATAGATAAAAATATAACTTTAATTTTTGTTATAATAAAGGCAATATAGCAATGGTTATGTTTAATTCTTATTATTTGGGTACAAACTTACTGTACAGCATTACCACAAACAAGATGACATGACCCTGAAACACAGTCTGAAAGTTCTTTGTTTATAAATCCATGTGTTTCTGTTTGGAACTCAAAACATATTCTTCTACAGTTGGCCATTTTAAGTTTGAGCATATGATTCAGTTGTTCTTTCATTGCCATCAGAAAGGAAAGGGCAGATTTTGAATTGAACCATGAGACCAGGCAAGAGTGTCACTGGGAGAAAGAAAGAGAAATAACTTTTGACAGTAGCAGCAGACTGTGGGCAGTACATGGACTAAAAAGCACCACTCTGAATTTAACTGAGGTCTGTGAGCCCAGAATAAAATATGACCAGGAGGAAAAATTGAACTGTTAACTATCAGCAGCAGGAGTGACTGTGGGCTTTGGGCAGTGTTTGAACTGAATAGAGGTGAGTTCATGCAAGATCATGCCACTCTGTTTTACTTTGTGGCCATGTATTTCTTCTAGTCAAGGACTCCCAGCACAATGTTCCCCCCACTTAGGGGGGCACACAACAGCCTAATTTTATTCAAGGAAGTATCTACCAGAAGGCCTGCCTAGAGGTCTATCATATATGGATCCTTTGCATGGAGTGCTGGAGATATTTTTCTGTTGATGACCCTGCTCTCTATTAATCAGGCTTTTTCTTCTAACAAAGCAGGACAGTATCAAAACTCCCACCAAAAGTTCCTCTACTGATCAGTTTCTCTCATCTGCGCCACCCCAGCGCCACGATCAGGTTTTTTCCCAAAACTCAGCTCAGGATGAAAGCAATTTTCAGTTTTTCCCCAAAACTCTAAAACATTTTCTCTCTTCCCTGAAAATCACTAGTCTGCTCACTCAAGAAATTTCCCACTTCCCTGAAAATTACCTAGCTCCCTCTTCTTACCCAAAACAGAAACCAACCCACAACAAACTCCTTTTCACCCTCAGTATCTGGTTCTTTAATATGTCGATTTTGGCTAGCTTTTTCCATTGTGCTCCTCCAACCAGATCCCATCTTCTTTGATCCCCCAAGAAAATTACTCTGCATTCCAGAGTTCACTTTATAAGTCACTCAGCTGAATCAATAAATTTGTCCTCGTCTCCATAGATGCAGATCCCCATACATTGTGTGTGGTAATTCATTTTTTCTACAATAATATTTCCTTTCTTCGGTCTACTCGTGACCCACTCTCTCCAGTGGAAGGCCTCCGAACCCACGAAGACACTGTATAGAGACGCGACTGTCTGCAACAGCACAACACATAAAAAACAGCACCATACTGTCTTCCCATAGTGATCCAAAAGATCTCTTTAGGAAATATTAAGGATGTTAAAGAACTCAAAGAAATCATGAATAGGTATCCCATCAGACTCAAGAGGATATAAGAGTAGAAATGAAAACATTTAAAACAAAAATATCAGTACCGAAAATCCTGGTAGGTGAATGAAAATCTCACTGGAAAGCCTCACCAGTAGAGTAACAGCTTTTGAGGACAGAATCAGTTGGTAGATGAACTGCAAAACATTCAGCAGAAGAAATTGGAAAATAATCTTGAAAAAAATTAACAAATACGTAAAATTTCCTTAAAATAAGTGAACAGAAAACAACATTTGGGATAAATTTAACAGGAACAACATAAGAATCATTGAGGATCTAAGAGAGCCAGGATTAAAAACTGTTTGAAGAAGGAAGAGCCAAAGATATCATTAATGAGACATTGCTAGAGCTGAAGAATGCATGTACCTAGATGCCCTAAGAGTGCCAGCTAAAGCGAGATCCAAATAAAAGCACATAAAGTCACATCCTACTCACAATGATAAAAATCTTAGAGATAGAATACCTAAAAAAGCAAGATCAAAAAGGGAAATTATATACAAAAGAGCAAATTTAGGATTTACACCAGATCTGTCAAAAGCAACATCCAGGCCCCAAGGCAGTGGTAGAATAAACAACTCAATTAAATGAATACTGTACCAAGAATACTTCATACAACTAGATGTTAATTTAGGGTTGAAGGAAGGATAAACGACTGCACAGATAAACAACAGTTCATAAAGTTTACAGAATCAAAACTAACATTAAAATAACTGAAGGGCAGACAGAGATGCTACCAAAAAAGAAAACTACAGACCAATATCCCTGATGAATGCTGGCGCAAAGATCTTCAACAAAATCCTAGCAAATAGGATCCAATGCATCATCAAGAAGATCATACACTATGACCAAGTAGGTTTCATCCCAGGAATGCAAGGATGGTTTAACATCCGTAAATCTATCAATATCATACACAACATCAACAAAAAAATAATAAAAATCACATGATCATATCAATAGATGCAGAGAAAGCATTTGATAAGGTCCAACACCCATTCTTGATCAAAATTCTCAGCAAGATGGGAATGGAAGGAACCTTTCTAAAGCTAGTTGAAGCCATCTACCACAAGCCAACGGCAAATATTATCCTCAATGGAGAAAAACTAAAGGCCTTTCCTCTAAATTCTGGTACAAGACAAGACTGTCCACTCTCACCACTCCTCTTCAACATAGTACTGGAAGTGCTTGCTATAGCAATAAGGCAAGAAAAAGATATCAAAGGAATCCACATAGGAAAGGAAGAAGTCAAGCTCTCACTGTTTGCAGATGACATGATACTCTACTTGGAAAACCCTAAAGACTCTACCAAAAAGCTTCTAGAAACAATAGACTCATAGCAAGGTGGCAGGCTACAAAACCAACACATAGAAATCAATGGCCTTTTTATACACCAATAATGATAGGGAAGAGAAGGAAATCAAGAAGGCAATCCCATTCACAATAGCGCCACACAAACTCAAATATCTTGGAGTCAACTTGACCAAAGAGGTGAAGGACCTATACAAAGAAAACTATAAAGTCCTGCTCCAAAAAATAAGAGAGGACACACGGAAATGGAAACACATACCGTGCTCATGGATTGGCAAGATTAACATCATTAAAATGGCAATACTCCCCAAAGCATTGTACAGATTTAATGCGATCCCTCTAAAGATACCCATGACATTCTTCAGAGAAGTTGATCAAACACTTATGAAGTTCATCTGGAGCAATAAACACCCTCGAATAGCTAAAGCACTCCTAGGGAAAAGGAGTATGGAAGGCATTATTCTCCCCAACTTTAAACTGTACTACAAAGCAATAGTTATCAAAACAGCATGGTATTGGAACAAAGACAGGCTCAGATCAGTGGAACAGGCTTGAGTTCTCAGACAATACTCCCCAGACATACAATCATCTAATTTTTGACAAAGGAGCTAGAAATCCTAAGTGGAGCAGGGAAAACCTCTTTAATAAGTGGTGCTGGCAGAACTGGTTAGCCACTTGCAAAAAAGCGAACATAGATCCACAGCTAACATCATGTACGAAGGTAAAATCCAAATGGATTAAAGACTTTGATATCAGACTTGATACCATAAGGTATATAGAACAACACGTCGGTAAAACACTCCATGACATTGAAACTAAAGGCATCTTCAAGGAGGAAAATGCACTTTCCAAACAAGTGGAAGCAGAGATCAACCGATGGGAATACATTAAGCTGAGAAGCTTCTGCACCTCAAAAGAAATAGTGCCCAGGATACAAGAGCCACCAACAGAGTGGGAGAAACTATTCACCCAATATCCATCAGATAAAGGGCTAATTTCCAAATATACAGGGCACTGACAGATCTTTATAAGAAAAAAACGTCTAATCCCATCAAAAAATGGGGAGAGGAAATGAACAGACACTTTGATAAAAAAGAAATACAAATGGCCAAAAGGCACATGAAAAAATGCTCCTCATCACTGATCATCAGGGAGATGCAAATCAAAACAACGATGAGATACCATCTCACACGACAGAGATTGGCACACATCACAAAGAATGAGAACAATCGGTGCTAGAGGGGATGTGGAGAGAAAGGAACTCTTATCCACTACTGGTGGGAATGCTGTCTATTCCAACCTCTATGGAGAGCTATTTGGAGATTCCTCCAAAAACTGGAAATTGAGCTCCCATTTGACCCAGCTATTCTACTCCTAGGGATATACCCTAGGAACACAAGAATACAGTACAAAAATACCTTCCTCACACCTATATTTATTGCAGCACTATTCGCAATAGCCAGGCTCTGGAAACAACCAACAGACGAATGGCTAAAGAAACTATGGTACATATACACAATGGAATACTATGCAGCCGTCAGGAGAGATGAAGTCATGAAATTTTCCTATACATGGATGTGCATGGAATCTATTATGCTGAGTGAAATAAGTCAGAGGGAGAGAGAAAGACGCAGAATGATTTCACTCATCTATGGGTTCTAAGAAAAGTCTTCTTTGCAATAATATTCAGAGACACCGAGAGGAGAGCTGGAACCTCCAGCTCACTTCATAAAGCTCACCACAAAGAGTGGTGAGAGCAGTTATGGAAATAACTACACTGATAACTACCATAATCATGGGAATGAATGAGGGACCTGGAAAGCCTATCTGGAGTATAGGTGGGGGTGAGGTGGGTGGGAGGGAGCTTTGGGACAATGGTGGTGGGAATGTTGCACTGATGTAGCAGGGTGTTCTTTAAATGACTGAAACCTAACCACAATCATATCTGTAATCAAGATGTTTAAGTAAATAAAAATAATTAATTAAAAAAATAACTGAAGGGTTTACTTTAAGGTAAGTAATGCTTAATATATCCCAGCATCATACCTTTCACCCATATCAACACAAATATACTAAACTCCTATAAAAAGTTGACACAACATTCCATGAAAATAATCTCTCTCAATGTCAATGAACTAAGTGCACCAATTAGAAAGAGTGGCAATAAGGATCAGAAAATTGAATCCAGCATTAATTCTGCCTGAAAAAGATACATCTGAATAGTCAGCATACACAGACTCAAAGTGAAAGGTTGGAGGACAATTTTTCAAACAGACAACTCCCTAAAAACCGGTGGTGGCCATATTAGTAACAGATGACACAAAACTTTGGCTTAAAACACTTCGGCTTAAAAAGATATAAGACAGAGGGGCCAGAGAAATAGCATGGCAGTAAGGTGTTTACATTCAGAAGGTCGGTGGTTCAAATTCCGGCATCCCATATGGTCCTCCGAGCCTGCCAGGAGCAATTTCTGAGTGTAGAACCAGGAGTAACCCCTGAGTGCTGCCAGGTGTGGCCCAAAAACCAAAAGAAAAAAAAAAGAGATGAACATTTCTTAATAACCAAGGTATGTTTATATCAGGTATAAATCACACCTAAACATATATACCCAAGAATGGGCTTGCAGAATACTTAAAACAACTGCTAATAAACTTGAAGACATCAATAGCATCACAATAATAGTGGGGAAACTTCAACACCACCCTGTTACCACTTGAAAGATAAAACAGTATAAACATAAAGCATAAGATAAAATAAAACAATATATAGTGATTTTGAAGGAAGAAATGTTAGAAAATGGCATATATATGTATATATATGTATGTATTTGTATATATAGGGCTTTTCATCTCCAGAAAGCTCAATATACATCCTTTATCAATGCACATGGAGCATTCTCCAAGATAGAACATAGTCTGGGCCATAAAACATACCTTAATAAAATCAAGATGATAGAAATTGCATCAACTGTCTTCTCAGATCATGGTACACCATATAGAAAGGAATTACAAACAGGCACATAAAAGAAGTTATTTCAAGCCTTGAACTTAAACAGCTCACTCTGAACAACCAATGGGTCAGAGATGAAATCAAAGAGGAAAATAAAAGATTCTTGGGAAAAAATGTGAATGAAGACACTATATTATTATATTATTAGAATTTATGGAACATAACAAAGCAGTATTAAGAGAAAAACTAAGAGGAATACTTTGTAAGCATTCATCAGTTAGAAAGGGCCTACATAAATAATTTAATGGCATAGCTTCAACTATCAGAAAATGAGAAACAAAATGAACCAAAATTTGGCAGGCAGAAGGAAATAATAAAACTTAGAACCGTGAGGACATTTCCTGATATGTGACTGCTGGGAGCCATTTTTCAAACTTCACAAGACCATGTAGCAGGCTGAAGCTGTACTCTAGATTTTATCCCTCACCCTCCTGACTATTTCAAAAGACTTAAAGGAGTTGTATATTTCCTTCAAATATTTATTTAGATGTATTTCCTTAATAGATATACTTCTTATTGTCTATCTTCGTATGTAGCAGCAGCTTTTCCCATTCCTTTTTTTTTTTTTGGATCTACCATATTTTTCACTATATCAGATTCACCTAATAAGGAAAACAGGAAAAAATATACTATTAAATGAAGTCAAGATATTTTCTTATGTATGGATAGATATGGAGAGTATTATGCTAAGTGATATGCATCAGAGGGAGAGGGGTAAAAATAATCTCACTCATTTGTGGGATATAAGAAAAATAAAAGATAGTATGTTAATAATACCTAGAGTCAATAGAGATATGAAGATCAGGCGAAACAGCCCATGGTAGGAGCTTGCCACATAGAATAATGACAATGACATTTGGAACTGATCACTTTGGGCAATGATGTACTAAAATATTTAATAAACTATAACAGAATAATTTGATTGTTCATACTATGTGGTATGTCTTCACAGTAAAGGGAGTGACTCTGTGAATGTCAAGTGGTTAATATATGCTCTCCTCCTCTGCACTCAGTCTTCAGCTCCAAGTGGCATTTGCTCTGTAAGATGCACAGACATTTCCTCCAATCTTTTGGGGGAAGGGGAAGTGAACCTTGTGGTATAAAAAATATGGTATTTAGTAGAAAGTTCTAGTAGAATCAGGATATTGGGTTTGTTTGGTTTGTTATGTTTACCCCCATATGCACCAGTAGTGTCATGTGGCATTGTTCTTTTTTGCATAGGCACATTAGAATGGGGAAATCTTACAAGTGGAAACAAGTTCTCATCTAATAAGGATAGGAACATAAAAATTTTATATTGCAGTGGGGCCTTACACCCTGAACACTTGTCATAGTGACTAGGCTTAGGCTCCAGAAGATTAGACATTGGCCATTCACCTCTATACCTTGGATTTCGTCTATGGAACCCGAATGGTTTTTTATACCTGCACCAGGAATCAGTCTTCTACCAGGGACAGCCCTAATGCTGCCCTGGCATCAATTTGCTCCAGAGTAGGTTTATATGACACCTCGAAGACTTGGAAACAGCAACAACTTGCTTTCAGGTAGGGCTTTCTGCATTGCCACCTAATGGTGAGATGAAACCAGAAGATGTTCCTTGTCACCCTGACTTCGACATAGGATCTATACAAACAACAACAACAACAACAAGATCTATAATTACAGAAACCTCACCACAACAAGTGTGATTGTGAAGAACTTTTATTGACACCACAGAGAAGGCCCTCTGCATTTCTATGTTCATCACAGTACTGTTTACAATAGAATCTGAAAACAATAACTAGCATCTGAAAACAACCAAGGCCCAAGAACAGATACGTAGCTAAAGAAACTGTGGAACAACTACATAATGGAATACTACACAGCTGTTCAGAAAAATGAAGTCAAGAAAATTTTTCATACCTGGATGAATATGGAGAGTATATAAGTGATATGCATCAAAGGAAGAGGGATAGATATAGCATAATCTCATTTGTGGGACATAAGAAAAATAAAAGATAGTATGTTAATAATAACCATAGTCGATAGAGATATGAGTATCAGGAGGATCAGTCCATGGTAGAAAGCTTGCCACATAGAATGGTGACAGTGACAGCTAAAATTGATCATTCTGGGCAAGAACTGAAAGGGGTACTGAAAGCAGATGAGTTGACATGCATCATACCCCTTAACAATAAACGAACAATTGTATCAAAACAGAGAGAGAAAGAGACAGGTAAATATGGCTTGTCTGTAGTGAGGTTAGGTAAAAGGAAAACTTGGAATATTAGTGGTGGAAGTATGGTGTACATTCTGTAACTGAAACTCAACCATGAACAATTTTGTAACCATAGTGCTCAAATAAAATAATTACATATAAGAAAATTCACAAAGAAAAGGAAGGACAGTAAAATATGCTATTGATTACATCTCAAAGAGCAAAAAAATTTTGTGATTGGCTATAATCAGTTCTAACAATAGCCAAAAGGGAAATAATGATTATTATCTAAGAAGTGAAGGTAAAACAAGTAGTATCAGCATTCGATTGACTCCTTACTCAGTACTATCTAGAAACTAATGTTGTTATAAATAAACTTTAAATTATCCATGGGGAAAATGTCCAAGAAGATTAGGAAAAATGCCCAAGACTATGTAATTGACTATGTAATTACTACCAGCGTAAAGCCAACTTTCTTATCCCTGGAAAAGAAAGCATTTTATCCTGACAGATGCCTACTTAATAGGGCAGAGAGCAGTGTGGATGTGTCCTACCAAGCAAAGAAAAAGTCAGGCTGTTTAAGTATTAAGTAATGTAATATACATTGTACATAACAACTATAAGTAGCCACTAATACTTTTGTTATGTAAAATATGATTGCTAAAAAAAGGACTTGAAGCCCAGGATTCATCTCCAAAGGAAAAATATTGAAAACACCAGATATTTTTACACCTACCTGTATGAAAAAAGAAAAGTATGTGAAAGCCAATTTATTATAAAACAATAGCAAAATATAGTACTACTATTTATTGTGTTTATGTAAGTTTTTCTTAATTAACAAAAATAAAGAATATTTATATCTTAAAATTTAAAAATTTGGGGGGGTAGGAATCACATACTTTTCATTGCTCAGGATTTATTTCTGGCTGTGTGCTCAGAGGTCACTCCTGGAAGGGTACAAGGGACCATACACAGTGTGAAGGATTGAAACTGAATCAACTGCATGTAAGGCAAGTAGCTTACTTGCTGCACTCTCTCCAGCCCAATAAAAATAAAAAGTTAAACCAACATTTTACATTTAAATTGGGTAACAGAGCTTGAATCATGTAGATGAACTGCTAATTGGTTCAATAGTCTGGAAACTCAAGTTAAAATGGCAGTGTAAGGATTAGACTGAAATTCTTGAAAACATCAAAGTAACCTGTTTGGTTATATTCTAGATTGCCACAAGCAAATTTAAATCCTCTTTAGTCAAAAAAACCCCTTTAATTCAGGACAGTAGAGTTTCAGATATTGAGATGAACAGAATATATGATTCCCAATCAAAGATTATCTGACGCGAAAGATTATCTGACACGAAGCAGTCTTCATTAGGAACAACAGAAAATACAACCATCAGATAGGTTTCCATATGGTCCCCTGAGTCTGCCAAAAATAATTCCTGAGATCAAAGCCACAAATAAGCCCTGAATATGGCCAGGTGTTACCCCAAAATAAAAAAAAAGAAATATAGTTAACCCAGAAAATAGTATATTTTATGGCATTAGCTCCATGGAACCACCCAAGATTTCCTAAGAAAGTACCCTAAGGGCTATACTCTGAGATTGTTGAACATTAGGAGTTCTGGAGGAGTTAAAATAACTAGCAAAGTCAACCAAAAATTAAAATAAGTGTTTTTGAAAAGAAAGATGAGGTACAGGCTAGAACAATAGTCAACAAGTAAAACACTTGCATTCACATAGCCAATCCAGATTTAATCTCTGGCAAACTAGTTGGTCCTCCAACCGCACCAGGTGTGACAAAAAAAATTGAGGTGCTAGAAGTAGTGAATAAAAGAAATGAATGAGATTCTTTATCAAATGATGTTGATAGATCAAAATTATGAGAACTGATAAGTGGCCTTCAAGTTGGAAATGGGCTGTGATATGAGTAAAATAATATTTTAGTAAAATATTACTAATATTATAGATAAATGATATAGATTATATTGGAGAACTCTGTTACAATATGAAATAAGAAGTTGGGGAGGGCTAGGAGAGTGTAGTATGTTGTCTGCTTGCCCTGTGTACACCTGGACCATGTTCAATCTCCAGAACCCCATCTTCTCTCCCCAGCTATGAATGAGAGCCAGGAGTAAACCTATCTGATGTGACCCCAAAAAAAGTTGGAGAGGGCAAAATAAAGAAATCTGTTTTCTTCTTGGGGGTACAGATCATTGGGAAGTAGTTGGGTTATAGTTAGTTGTGCTCAGGGCTTACTCCTGGTTCTGTTCACAGGAATCACTACTGGTGTACTAAAAGGATTATACATGGTGCTATGAGTCAAACTGGGGTTAGCAACATGCAAGTCAAACACTTATGTACTTTTTATTCAGACTTATTTTGTTCTTCAACATTGGAAAAATGCAATACCGTATATAATTCTTATTACAAAATTTATAGCATATTTTACAACACTTTGAAACTTTTTTCATTTTTTAAAATATCTAGAGATCATTTTATATTATTTAATTTTATGTAACATGAAAATGAAAAAGTTTGGTATAAATATATACCGTTATTTATTAAACCAGTCATTATTGGTGGACTTTAGGATTATTTCTAAGAGTACTTGTAATCTGATTTTGCCAACATCACCTTGGCAATTATTAGTAAAACATTAATATTAGTACATCAAATCTTTGCTATGTAAATATGAATCTTCCTTTGTAGAAATGACAATTAGAGTTACAGAAAGCACTTTTTTTATTAGCCTGTTCTTTCCTTTCTAGGAATATGGCACTGTTACCATGAATACAACTCTCTTCCGGAAAAGCCAGGCTCTCAATTAACTATATATAGCATTGGGATTCAGACTGATATAAGCATGTACTTTCATCTGAAACAGATGTGGTTCGCACTTAGTGAGTAGATTTTAAGAACTGATTTATTAAAATTGTTAAGTGTGAATCTTGAATAAGAACATAGAGTTTTGCCACCTATTTAATATATTACTAATGCCAATAAATTAAAACTGTCATCAGAATAGCTACAGAAATGGAAAAGTCAATGAGAGAAATTTGTCATATAGTTTAAAAATACATTACTTTGCAATTATTTCAAGCCATTTGCTTTCAATTTAAGATTGAAGATTCAATACCAGTATGACTCCACGTCCCAAGTTGAGTTGTATCATTTCTCTTTCTTTCCTTTAGCTCCCTTTCTCTATTATTCTCACACTTAACTAAATCAGGCTATTTATACTTTACATAAACACAGAGCTGTTTTTGATGTGGATATTCATTGTCTTGTATCCAAGGAAGGTGCTTTAAAAAAATAATACTGATTAGGATAGTAACACAATGTAAATCAAGATGATTCCGAAATAGTTTTGAATTCTATGTTCTTGGAATAGTTTCATTATACTGTTTCTTGAACTTCACAGAGATTTAAATTGTTAATCAAAATTTAAAAAATAATCTCTACATTTTGTTTATAAATTTTATATTCATTTATATATTGTCTGAGACCATGACAGAGGGAAATCAAATTTACCAAATATTTTTGACAGAGATCCTCAGTCTTTTTGCTTTATTTTTGGGCCAGAACAACAGTACTCAGGTCTTAACTTGACTTTGGATACAGAGTTCTCTCTTGGGGACCATATGCCATGGTAGGGATCAATACCATGTGTCCAACCTATATCATTTTTTCAGGCCACAAACCCTCAGTTCTACGAGACTATTTTCTTCATAGTTCATATCAAATTTGATGACCTAACATTGCTGCTCTGAAGTCCCCGTTAGATACATTGATCTGTTAAACTTCAGATTTCTCTTTTCCTTGAATAGTGCTGAATCAAAATGTTCTTTGACTTTCCAAACCTAGCCCTCATGCAAACTAATTGCCATCATATAATCATATTAAAAATAAGTAGTATAAGAGTTGTTTCATTTGGGCCCGGAGAGATAGCACAGCGGTGTTTGCCTTGCAAGCAGCCGATCCAGAACCTAAGGTGGTTGGTTCGAATCCCGGTGTCCCATATGGTCCCCTGTGCCTGCCAGGAGCGATTTCTGAGCAGATAACCAGGAGTAACCCCTGAGCATCGCCGGGTGTGGCCCAAAAACCAAAAAAAAAAAAAAAAAAAAAAAAAAAAAAGAGTTGTTTCATTTATACTTACCTAGCAGGGGAGATACTCAGCTGCATAATTTGTGGTAGTGGGAGACTGTGTTTGTGCTCTTCCCTAAGAGAAAGAGAAAAAAAGAGAGTTGTTTCATTTATAGCCATATCTTTTTTTTTGGGGGGGGGGGTGTCCATACCCTGTAGTGCTCAGGGATTATTCCTGGCTATCTGCTCAGAGATAGCTCCTGGCAAGCACGGGGGACCATATGGGATGCCAGGATTCAAATCAACCACCTTAGGTCCTTCATTGACTGCTTGCAGGGCAAACGCCGCTGTGCTCTCTCTCCGGCCCCAGCCATAACTTTTTAATTTTTAAAATTTAGGCATCTTGAGGGTCAGGACATAGTTCAGTAGTAGATCAGATACTTTACTTTAGTGGCACCCCAGATTTGATTATCAAAATCTGCGATTCCCAAAATATAAAGCATCCTGCTACTTGTATCTTTTTCAAGTCTATAGGTAGTATCACTTTCAAGTTAGCCTCAGTTCCCATACCTCAGTGAACTGGCATTTATTTACTTGAGTTTGGACAAAATTATAGCTACTACTCAGCAACACTGAAAATAAGCAGTTATGCATATAGATGTTATTGTTTTTAATGAGTCTTAGATTATGTTAGTAGATACATTCATTCTAACTCTGCCATTAATTATTATAGTATATTCTCTATGAAGCTAGGCTTACCAACTACTCTTTAGGACTAATAGAAATTTGTTTCTATTGTTTGCATTAAAACACAAGAAAAATATATAAATTCAAAATATATTTTAAAATATGACCATCTTTAGTATATGATTTATAAATGTAGATATCTGAATGCAATGTTCTTTACCAGTACAATTTTAGAATATTAAATACTTCTGCTATACACCATGTTATTAGACTTTTCTAAAGAAGATTATGATCCAAAATAAAATTTTGTAATCAAATAGTCAAGAAATAAAGACAGTGTTTTTTAGATTAATATGTTTTCATTTCACATTTTGGACTCAATTCAGTATTTTAAGATGATCATGTGTGCAAGGATACTAGATTCTTCCATATCTTGAATAAATTATTTACTTATTTGGAGATGTTAACTCCAAGATGGTGGTAAGGTATAACATCTGGATCTTAATGGGACTATAGTAGGTTGCAATAAAGCATGTGTATCATTGAAAGTTCAACCATAAACAGAACCAGTCTAGCAAGGGTATTACAGAAGGATTTATTTCACTGATGGGAGTTTAACTTTCTTTTATAGTTTTAAATTCTGTTGATAGCAACACTTTATTTCCTTAACTTAAGTTTCATACCTTCTTGTGTTTTAGTCATAATGTATCATACAATGGATAGCTATGTAATGAATGGTGTCTTTAGTTTTCATCTTAAAATTGAAGAGATACTAATTAGAATTATTTGAGTTAAAGTAAAAAGAAACTAACTTAAGATAAGTGAAAAACTAAGAATAACTTGTAGACAATGCAAGTGGATTTGTTATAAAAAAAATATAGGCCTGTCACCAAACTCAAAATGTAGAAAGGCAGTAAATCGAACTCTCGGGTGTGCCTGTATCCAGGAAACAAATAGCTGAAAAGGAACTCTAGATTTCCTTTTCTTGTTTTCTCTGTATATACACATATAGAGAGCTGACATATGTTAGCTTTCCATTTATAAAATTCAGTTAAAACTGAAGTTTTTATCTAATTTTGGAATTTTTTATTGGAACCCAATCTGGGTTGGGTCTTTGCCTTAATTTCAACAATATATTGCCCTTGATAGATGGAGACACAAAATAAAAATGTGACAGATAAGAGTCTGCCACCAACAGTAGCTCAGAAAGTTTTATCTGTAAATGAGTCTCTTACTCAGCAAAATAAAAGTTGGAAACTTCAAAAATAGAGCTGTCTAAAGCAACCTATCCTTCCTTCTATACCTATTGGATCATTTCTATAAGTTGAGTGGAATGCTGTTTTCCAGAAGTAAATATTCTATGTCTCTGAGTTGTTTGAACCATGCTTAAGGTTTAAATTAAATTTTTAGCTGTTCTTGAAAGTTT
The DNA here is from genome assembly GCA_004027635.1 of Crocidura indochinensis. NCBI lineage: Eukaryota > Metazoa > Chordata > Mammalia > Eulipotyphla > Soricidae > Crocidura > Crocidura indochinensis. The sequence continues at coordinate 25,563 of PVKC010000327.1, read as the reverse complement.
TTTAAGAGAATATCTAGCACTGTTGTTTTATTTTGGAATTATTAATGTCAAGATTAATCATGGGGGCTGGAGCAGTGGTGCAAGCAGTATGACATCTGCCTTGCCCGAGCTAGCCTAGGACGGACAATGGTTCAATCTGCTGGCGTCCCATATGGTTCCCCAAACCAGGAGCAGTTTCTGAACGCATAACCAGGAGTAACCCTCGGTCATCACCTAGAGTGGCCCAAAGAACAAGAACAACAACAACAAAAAAGATTAATCATGAAGCTCAGTACTAACTTTTGCTAAAAAGTTTATATTTTTTGTTTGATTTATATTACATATAATCTTTTTTTTTCTATTTAAAGTGATTATACTCTGCATCATTGAATTTTTGGTCATCATCTTGCTGATTTTCCTCAGGAAAAGAATCTGCATCGCCATTGCCCTGATGAAGGAAGGGAGCAAGTAAGGCTTTGATGGATAAACTCATATCCGTGTACCAGTCAGTCAGAGCAGTCCCTGCCTATAGTGTAGATAGTACAAACATTTTTCCTTAGTAATACTTGTCAAAGAAATCTTATTAGCATTCAAGATTTGCTCAAGTTGAGACAAGGCCAGACTAACAATTTGCCAATATCACTAACTTCTGATTATCTAAGAATAATATGAAGTTAAAACCAGTCTAGTCTATAACACTTAATACCAAATGTATGTTATGAAAATAGCATATGTGAAAGAAGTATTGATGTGCTACATACAAGTTATTACATATTATATTTTTCCCATATTAATTCATGTGTAAGTATGATTGGTGAAAGCATTTGCAGAACTTGAAATCACTATCACTCTATAAAATCAATTGTGTACCTTTCCACACACAATTTGTGTTTGCGTGAAAAAAAGTTGCTATTTGACAGAAAATTTGATCCTAGTTACAACAGACTATACAGTTTATATATACAACTCTTAATTCAGAAACATTTTAGCCAGATCTAATTTTATTTAAAAATGCAATAAAACAGATATTTAGTTTTTTTATAAAAATCTGTGCTGGGAAGTAGTAATGTCTAAAGTTTTCCAGATATTCCAAAGGGTCACTTAATGCTATACACTTTCGAAGGCTGCATGAAATAAATAAGGAAAACATTATTATAAAACCGCAACACATGTTTTCTATTTAGAATAATTGAAATTAAATTAATAGTGACCAAGTACAAAAATAGTTTTAAATAGTCTTTAATATTATTTTAATAGGGACCAGAGAGATAGCATGGATGTAGGGCATTTGCCTCGCATGCTGAAGGACGGTGGTTCAAATCCTGATGTCCCAAATGTTCTCCCGAGCTTTCCAGGAGTGATTTCTGAGCATAGAGCCAGGAGTAAATCCTGAGTGATGCCAGGTGTGACCCCAAAACAAAACAAAACAAAAAGATTATTTTAGTAAAATCATAACAGTGCTACCTTGAAGCTGGTGGCTAAAATCTTTGACAAGCATTTTGTTAAATTAAACTCTTTCCTTCCCACAATAACTGAAACCTTATCATTAGTCACTGAAAACTACTGGTTTCTGGATTTATTTATGAAATAGTACTGTATTTTGCAAGTCACTGTAACTTGCCCTACTATTAGAACTCTAAGTGTGTATGTATGTGTGTCAAAGGATGGTGGCAGGTTGGTATTTTGCTGAAAGGAAAATAAAAACTGGAAAGGATGTGAAACATAGTGAATACAGGAATGTTTAATAATTTGTTTCACAATAGAAACCAGTGAGAAGAGCAAAGCTTAGATAGAATAGGCGGCAAATGCCAAGAGAATCTAATATTTGTCCATATTTTAGGAAAGGAAGCAGTTTCATCATAACTTTCAGGGCCAATATCTAGGAGTTTTAGTTTAATTTTCCTATTAGATTAGTCTGAGAATCACAAACTGAAAAAATATTATGATGATTATCAAATTTTTATAAATCAGAGGCATTAGTTTGGAAAAATTTTGGCAATAATCAAATGGTGTCAGTGAAACAAAGCCTCTAAATGATAAAAATAATACATGAATTTAATAAGGAATCATAAGTGCATTATTAATAAGTTATACGTATTAAAATGATAAAGTTTAAAATCAGTAATGCCAGATTGATCAGCAAGAAAACCAATTATTACTATTGTTCTTATAACTAATTCCAAGACATTTCGAATTCTTTCAGATAAAAGCTTAATTGAGAACTAAGGAGAATAATTATAATTTGGGGTTGTTTTGAATTTCAACTGGTTTTTTTTTTTTCAGAGTCATTGGAAGCATCCCTTCTACACTACTTTATCCAGTTTACACTTTCATTGTCCTCTCAATCTGCATTTGCTACTGGGTCGTGATAGCAATGTATCCTTTAGGAACTGACCTTGGTCTGTGTAATCTATTGAGTTTCCCCTTAAGTAGTATAGCAGATTTTTCCCCACATATTTGGAACGTCTCCTTAGAAATAACCTGAGAAAGATCCTATCCTGTGTGTTTTACTGTCTTTGTTTCTTATTTTTGGCTTATGGGCTACACCTAATGGTTCTCAGGAGCTACTTTAGTTTACTGCTCACTGGCTACTAACAATGGTGCTCAGAGGGCCCTGCAGTGCTGGGGCATGAACCCAAGGCTTCACACATACAAGTACTATACTACTGAACTATATATTTGGTTCCTATTTTATTTTTGTCAGAATCCTTTAGCTATAGCTCAGCTCCATTAAATTATTCTGAAAAATAGAATTGCTAAACTGTTAGTAATTTGTTTTATTTTGGGTGTGTTTGGTTTGGGGACAACATTCTGATGATTCTGGAGTTACTCTTGGCTCTGGACTCAACTCAGCTGTAGCTATTTAGTGCTTGGAAGGTCATGATGTATTGGGAATTAAACCTGGGCCTCCTATATTCAGAGTGTATATTCAGCCCATTGAGCTATCGCTCAAATACAAGGTTTTTTAAATTAATTTTTGAGCACAATTTTGTCCATTGTTAATTTTTATCTACCTGTAATATGCCAATACAAAATTTATGTAACTCCTTTAACATTGAAGGCTATAGTATTGTTGACATAGTTGAACATAATACATTATTTCATTAAGGATGAGTCAAAGGAGCACGGCAAAGATGGTGTTAGTGTGACAATTGTTTGCATAGACCCAGCAAAATATAGGGGACATGGAAAGAAAAGCCTTGGCCTAAATAAGGAGCCCTTACACCTGAAGTTTTCTGGGATAAGACCAACTCTAAATTTTGTGGCTTTAGACTGCTTTGTGTACTACTAAGATATGTTAAAATGTACTACAACCTGGGATCTTGAGGGATAAAGTAAATATGCATATGTTTTGTTTTATTTTTTTTAATGTTTTTTGGGCTGAAAACTCAAAATTAAGGTATCAACAAGGGGATTTCCTTTGAGCTTTGCTTCAAATAAATTAAAAAAAAAAACAACAACAAAATTTATCCTTAATAAAATTTACTTAGTTATTTGGTTACATCAGGTTTGCCTGTATATAAAGTCGTATCCCCAAGAGGGTCATGTAAATATGAAAATACTACCTGTGACCCAGAGGTAAGTTCTTTTATAAAAGATCACTTTTTACTTATTTCAACGCAGAGCTGCATTACATTGTCTACAGCAGTTTTAGGAATCATCCTGACATTCTTGGGTATAGATAAATGGTGGGTCAGGTGATGCTCAAGTGCAATGAAAATGAGTAGAATAGAAAGCATGATTTTCTAATCTCATTTGTCCTGTCATATATAAGTATATATGATAAACAATAAAATTAACAAAGTGGGTCTAGAATGATGAACATGAATGACATGACCATTATACACTTTTCCAATGCTTATTTACAAGATATATAAAGTGATATGATATAAAATACAAATAGCAGAAACTAATGATGGGGGAATTGGGACATAAAATTGGGGGCTACACAAAAGGAGAAGACAAAAGAATTATTATCTATGATTGCTAGTTAAGATTCTATTATCTGTTGTTATCTGTTTTATTGTTTTTGCTTTCTTTTCTGAGTGCAGATTTTTAATACAACTGAAATTTCCAAAGCTTGTCCTGGGTCTCGTTGTAACTTTGCTTACTATAATGGAAAGACCCTATACCATCAATACATCACTTTCTTCCATATATTCAATACGTTTGTTTTTATCTGGCTCATAAACTTTGTAACTGCATTGGGTCAGTGTACTCTTGCTGGTGCCTTTGCTACTTATTACTGGGCCTTAAAAAAACCTGATGACATCCCATCATATCCAGTTTTTACTTCATTTGGACGAGCTGTGCGGTAAGTTCCACATTGATTCCTAAATCTAGCTTCTCAGCTATAGTTAATATTCTTATACTTCAATGTTATGCTCATAATTCACCTGGCCTAGAAATAATGTCAAATGTATGGATCAAGATTCTTGAAAGTCCATTTTTCAGTTTTATTTTATAACCACAGTTTTATAATCCAGATTGGGTAAATATCTAAATTCATAGTACAAAAGAGGAGATGATCAAGAGATGCCACTAAATGAAAGGTTAAGAATGAACTTGACTGTACATCTGCAACATCCCTATATTATTTTGTAGATAAATGGTAGGGCAAGTTGTATATGTCTTAAAGTGCTAATGCAGAGACCTTTACAATATGAATGAAAATGTAAGAACTATTCTTAGGAATACAAATTTCTTTACTTGTAAAATTCCTATTATTTGGTTTTTGGATCAAACCTGGTATGTGTTACTCCTGATTCTGTACTCAGGGGTCACTTCTGGAAATACTTGGGGAACAATTTAATACCAATTACTGAAACTGTGAAACCTTCATGGAAGGCTTGTGCTCAGCCCTTTGAGCTGTCTCTCAAGCCTTTGTTAAAATTATTGAACATTTATCTAGATAATAGTAAAAATTAACATATTCTTATTTTATTTTTGCTCAGATATCACACAGGATCCCTGGCATTTGGATCTTTAATTCTTGCATCAGTTCAGTTTTTTAAAGTTACCTTAGAATATCTGGACACACAACTTAAAGGTAAAAATTTAGAATTTATATTTCCTCAAATGTCCTGACTTCCATAAAAAGAATAAATTGAGGGGCCCGGGAGATAGCATGGAGGTAAGGCGTTTGCCTTTCATGCAAAAGGTCATCGGTTCGAATCCCGGTTCCCCATATGGTCCCCCGTGCCTGCCAGGAGCAATTTCTGAGCATGGAGCCAGGAGTAACCCCTGAGCGCTGCCGGGTGTGACCCAAAAACCAAAAAAAAAAAAAAAAAAAAAGAATAAATTGTGTGGGGGATTAGGTGGAACAATGACTAAACAATGACTAGGGTAGCTAAGATGGAGATGATCAAATAGTAAGTATTTTAAAGAACAAGAATGATAGAATTTGCTGAGGAGAGTGGGTTGTTTATGGGAGAGTGGGATTAGGAGAAACACTACTGAAAATAAAATGTGAGATGGTATCTACTAAGATTTAGAAACTGGGATAAAAATATTTCAAAGAAGAGACTTTAGGTTGTGTTTTTGATTTACTAATATTGAGAATATTCAGGTAGCTCCAAGTCTAGGGTTAATTTTAGGTTAGACTTAAAAAAATAAGCATAGGTATCTTTAGCACAAATTTCACACAAACATATATAGAGAGAGAGTTTACAGATATATAAACCCATTATAATTTACTTTAAATTTTTTTATATTGGGGTTATATGAAGTGTTCGCAACTGAACTAAAATATCCAATTTCACAGGATAAGAAATATTTGTAATCATATATTTTCAACTTTGAAGTGTAATTGACAAATAATATTAATATATATTAATTTTTTTATTTTTTGGTGTTTGGGTCACCCAGCAGTGCTTAGGGGTTACTCCAGGCTCTATGCTCGGAAGTCGCCCCTGGCAGGCACAGGGGACCATATGGGATACCAGGATTCTAACCATCATCCTTCTGCATGAAAGGCAAACACCTTACCTCCATGCTATCTCTCTGGCCCCAATATTAATATATTTACTTGCAACATGCACCTATAATATGAAAATTTTCCAGACTATTGATATATGGGAATCTTTTCACATTACATATCCATCACTTAACATGCTGATTGATTTTTCTTTATTGGTAAGAATACTTAAGTTCTATCTTTGGTAAATTTGAGTTATGCAATCCAGTGTTATCAACCATAGTTATATATTATTGTTTTTTGAGCAATACCCAAGACCAAATAAGCAATTATCAGGGCTTCTTCCTAGCTCTTCACATCAGGGCGACTGCTGGATGATACTCAGGATTCCATAAGTAGTGCCAGGAATTAAATTCTGGTCAGCTATATAAAATAAAGCACCCTTCCTTCTGTTCTTTTGCTCTAGCGCTTTATCATTAGATCTTAAGATCTTGCTCATTTTTGTAAAAGAAAGTCTATACATATTTAATAGCTTCTTCCTATAGCTCCCATTTTTTGCCTGTATCAACTATCATTTTATACTGTTTCTGTAGCTCTGTTTTTAATATTTTAAATAATGCTTGCAAGTAATACCATGTTTTTTTCTTCTGTATCAGAATCATGTTATTCACCATACAGCCTCCTAGGACCACCCTTGCTGTTCTATGAGCAGTATTCACTCCATTTTAAAGACTGAAGAGTATTCTATTGTATATCCACAGCACATTTTCTTTGTCCATTTCCTATCAAATGACATATTTGTCAATTTGATTCATTAGATAGTACAAAAAAATGCTTCAAAGAAAAATGGAAGGGCAACTGTCTCTTTTAGATAATGGTTTTATTTTCCTTGGCAATGTAAAAGAGGATCATTCACATCAGCAATACATGGCAGTTCCCTTTTCTTGTCATCTCTAGCCTTTTTATAGCAGAAACCCTAAAATGAGAAATTAATATCATATTGTGACTTTTATTTTTTTACATTGTGCATTTTCTGATTAATAATGTTCAACAATTTTTCCCTTTTGGTTTTGTTGTTGTCTTGGAACTGTGCTCAGGCTTTACTCTTAGCTCTGTCCTCAGGGAATACTCCTGACCGGGCTTAGGGGACCATATATTTTGCTTTTAACTGGTTTTAACTGGTGCTGTCAAATCTTTGTTGCTCATTGTTATCGGTTCCCAAAAGTAAAGGACATATCAAGATTTGTCAGGAGCCCATGGTGGGATAATAATAGTCAGAATCTAGATTCAGCCTGCTTTTTAATTCAGACCTTTAAGTAATAGCTGGTAAAGTTTGTAGTTAAGCCCCTTTCAAAAAGAAACTAGAAGATGGATATCTTTTGTCTAGCACATACTACACTGAGCCAGGTTGTACAAGCATAGAGAGGAAAGAGGGCGCTGCTAGGTTATTCACAAACTGTGCTTTGTTTTCTACAATCTATGGGATTTGTGAATGTATATGGGCTATTAGAGACAGGTAAAGTAGAAATTCCCTCAGACAAAGCTGCAAAAGCTAGAGAGCCAGGCCTATGTACCATTTCCTTCCAGTGACGTTCGTATCCTGATTTTTTTAGTAGAATGAATTAAAAGAAGACCGCAACAGATGCATCCATTGCCTCCCCTTGGCTTCATGAAGATCTGCAGCTAGCTAAATTGTACACAAGAAACATTTTTTAAAGAGTGCAGTCAGTTGCTTTCAGACTGGAATGTGGGCATTTTGTCTGTTCTGATGTTACTAATCCAGAGGAGGTTGGGGAGGATGGGAAAGGAATGGGACTAGAAGGTAGTCATAAAGAGTGCTAATATGTGGTTAAGAACCACAACTTACTCTCTAAATTGTAGTGTTTTGTATATTGTAGTGGGAATAGAATATAGAGTATAGTCACTGTGAAAAAAAATATGTTGAGTCCTCAAAGTGTTTTTTAAAAAATGCTACCAAAAAATAGTGTTACCATATTACCATATGATACAGCAATATCACCTTTACATATGTTTTGAAAATAATTGAAAACAATAGCTAAAATATTTGCATACCAGTATTCTCACAGTGCTATTCCAATAGTCAAAAGTGAGAAGCGTGGGGCCGGCGAGATAGCATGGAGGTAAGGCGTTTGCCTTCCATGCAGAAGGACGGTGGTTCAAATCCTGGCATCCCATATGGTTCCCCGTGCCTGCCAGGGGCGATTTCTGAGCGTAGAGTCAGGAGTAACCACTGAACACTGCCGGGTGTGACCCCCCTCCAAAAAAAAAAAGTGAGAAGCAGCTCAAATTTTCATTAATAGAATAAAGGGAAAAATAGTATGGTAAACATAATGAAATATAGCTTAGGTCTAAAAAAGATGAAACCATAAAAGCTTTTTGCTAAATAAAATAAGCAAGACTAAAAGGGCTTATATGAGTTGAGGCAAATTCATAAAGAGAATTTATAATTGAGGTTGCCAATCGTTAGAAAAAGAGAATGATGGTTTGTATTAATAGGTAAAAATATTCTGTCAGAAATGATGACAAAGTCTGGAAATAAGAAGGACTTCACAACATTGTGATTGTATATATTATGTTAATAAACTCATCAGCTGGTTAAATGCTGCTTCATGTATATTTTTACTGAAATTAAATATTTTAAAGTCCATTTAAAATTTTATCTTTGTTTTTTTTTTTAATTCACACTCAGTATTGCTTAGGAATTACTCCAGACTTTGTGCTCAGAGATAACTCCTGGAAAGAAGGTCAGGGGAACATTTGAGTGCTGGGGATAAAATCTGGTCTGCTGCATGCATGGTAGATGTCTTACCCACTGTGTTATCTTTCCAGCCCTAAAATTATATTTGATTTGCAAACTGTTAATGATCTATACATCTTCTTATAGATTCCGAGAACAAACTTAGTAAATTACTACTGTGCTGTCTGAGATGCTGTTTCTGGTGCTTAGAAAAAGTAGTAAGGTTTTTGAACAGAAATGCCTATATTATGGTAAGTAGATTATTTTGTATTTGTTAAACTTTTTTACAAACATAAATCTAATGTCTATATTTCTAGCTCTAGAGCTCTTGTAATCATACAATTCAATGTTTCACCACAGTAATATAAAGATTGTACATCCAGCATACGATTCGGGGCTATGCTTTCTAGTCAATAGGATTTTAAGTATTACCTTCAATATCTTGTTAAAATAAAATAACATTTATTATAAAAATTTAAAAATGTGCGACATTAGATAATTTTGTGTGTCTTGGTCTAGCTGAGTAGGAAGAAAGCTTCCTTAGTTTATGTTTCACTGTAATAAGAAAATATCATTTTGGTGCTGGGATTTACATGTTACTTTTTAAATGGAATTATATGTTGAATTGTGAACAATGACAATGCCTAACTAAATATGTTACTTGTTTCTTTTCTTTTTTTTTTTTTTTTTTTTTTGGTTTTTGGGCCACACCCAGCAGTGCGCAGGGGTTACTCCTGGCTATGTGTACAGAAGTCGCTCCTGGCCTGGGGGATCGAACTGTGGTCCGTCCTAGGCTAGCGCAGGAAAGACAGGCACCTAACCTTCAGCGCCACCGCCCGGCCCCTGTTACTTGTTTCTTAAAGAAACTTAGGTACTAAGTAGATTTAAAAATAAGATACTCAAAAATATATTAATTCTAAACTTTAAATACTATAACCTTATGATACATGTGTATAACCACTTTGACACTGAAACAAGAATTTTGATTCAGCGGCCAGAGAGATAGCAGGTAGGTGGGGTATTTGCCTTGTATGCAGAAGGGCGGTGGTTCAAATCCCGGCATTCTAGATGATCCCAGAGCCTGCCAGGAGCGATTTGTGAGCATAGAGCCAGGAGTAACCCCTGAGCCCTTCTGGGTGTGACCCAAAAGCCAACCCCTCACCCCCGCAAAAAAAAAAAAAATTTTGATTTCAAATTACTCACCAGTTTACCTCCAGTGAAAATATAATATGGAGACTTTTGATTAGATAACCAATTATATAAGTGACATTGAGTTTTCTACAAGGATTTTTTTCTTGTTATTGTTTGATTTTATTTTGTTTTGTTTTGCTTTGTATTTGTATTACTCCTGGCTCTGCACTCACGAATTAATCCTAGTCATACTTGGGTAGGCCTATGGAATGTTGGGATTGAACCTGGATCAATCCAAGCACCTTACCCCCACTGTATTATCACTCCAGCCCCTAAAAATACCCAGCAGCGCTCAGGGGTTACTCCTGGCTCTATGCTCAGAAATCGCTCTTGGCAGGCTCAGGAGACCATATGGGATGCTGGAATTCGAACCACGAACTTCTGCATGCAAGGCAAATGTCTTACCTCCATGCTATCTCTCCAGCCCCATATATTTTAATATGAATACTAACTACAACAACAAACTTTCGGCAACAAATGATAGACTTCAAACGAAATTGTCAGTTTCTGAAATTTTATTTTATTTATTTTTTTATAAAGAGGACAAAAGTTTTTGATATGTCATTAACTTTATTTTAAAAAGAACACCATGGCAACAAAGTTGTTCATAATTAAGTTTTTATAAGATAATATACATCCTCTTCACCAGTGCCCATTTCCCATCGCCAGTGTCTTGTTTCCTTCCAATTCTCCCCCTGTGTGCCTCTTGGCAAGCATTTAACTTCTCTTTCATGCTTGCTCACTCACTTTCTCTCTCTCTTCCTCTTCCTTTTTTATTTTTAGACACTGTGGTCTGCACTACTGTTAATGGATGGATACCGTGCATATCACTTTATAACCTTTCAGCACCCAGTCCTTTATCCAGAGTGATAAGTTTCAACTATCATTGCCATTGTCATAGTGGTTTTTTCTTTACTCTAGCTGTATTGTTCCACTATTTGTGCCAAGCATTCTACCAATAATTGATCCTTCTGACCCTTATCTTTATTATCTCTGGATATTTTTTCCATGCCACCTTTTTTCCCTATATCCCTCAAATGAGTGAGATCACTCTATATCTATTCCTCTTCCTCTGACTCATTTCACTCAGCACAATACTCTCCATATTCATTCCAGGTATAAGCAAATTTCATTACTTCATTTTTCTGAACAGTTGCATAGTTTTTCATTGTGTAATGTACACTATTTCTTTAGTTACTCTTCTTTTCTCAGGCATTTAGGTTGTTTCCAGAATCTAGCTATTATAAATGTTGCAATTGTAAATGGTACAGTTAACATAAGAATGAAAAGGACTTTTCTGAATGGTGCTTTGGGGTTCTTAAGGCATATATCCCTATGAGTGGTACTGCTGAATCATATGGAGTTCAATTTCTAGTTTTTTGGGGAATGATTTTACCATAAGGGCTGAACCAGTCGACATTCCCAGCAGTGAATGAGAGTCCCTTTATCATCACATCCATGCCACACAGGCTCTTCTTGTTCTTTGTGATATGTTCGGTCTCTGCCATGAGATGATATCTAATGTTTTGATTTACATTTCCTTGGTGATTGATGCTATAGAGCATTTTACATGTGCCTTTTGGCAATATTTAATTTTTTTGAGGAAATGTCTTCATTTCTTATCCCCATTTTTGGATGGGATAAGATGCTTTTTCTTGTTAAGCTCTACCAGTTCCTTGTATATCTTTGTTATTAAACCCTTTTCAGATGGGCACTGTATGCATAATTTCTCCCATTCTCTGGATAGTCTTTGTATCCCTAGTCACTGTTTCCTTTGAAGTGCAGAAACTTCTCAGTTTAATGTAGTCCCATTTGTTTATCTTTGCTTCCATTTGTATGGCCAATGGTGTTTCTTTTTTGAAGATGTCTTTAGCTTCAATGTTGTGGACTATTCTGCCTAGTTAACCCTCTATACACCTTATGATTGAAGGTCTGCTATCAAGATCTTGAATTCACTTTTATTTGATCTTTGTGCACAGACTTAAATAAGGTTTGAGTTCATTTTTTGGCATGTAGTTGAAGAAGCCTTTCTTGCTCCACTTTATATTTCTTGCCCCTTTATCAAAAACTAATTGATCATACATCTGCAGGTCAGCCTCAGAATATTCAAATCTGTTCTATTGACCTAAGGTTTAAAATTGGGGGAAATATTGCTTTTTTTGTTTTTGTTTTTTGTTTTTTTTTGGGTCACATCTGGCAGTGCTCAGGGGTTACTCCTGGCTCCATGCTCAGAAATTGCTCCTGGCAGGCACGGGGGACCATATGGGGCACGGGGATTTGAACCGATGACCTTTTGCATGAAAGGCAAACACCTTACCTCCATGCTATCTCCTGGGTCCCAAAATTGGGGGAAATATTGCCTTCCATCATCTTTTTTTCCCAAGAAATCTTTTAGCTATTTATGGATGTTTGTTCCATTTGAATTTCAGGAGTTTTTGGATCAATTTTTTTGAAATATGTCATGGGTACAGAGAAAAGTCTACCTCCCCTTGAAGTTGTCTAACCAGTTTTCTTAGAGTTCAAGTATATAACACATGACATACATTTAATTGTCAATTATTTTTGTTTCAATTAGGTTCAGTTTTGGGGGTCATACCTAGCATTTCTTAGGGACTGCCCCTGTCTGTGTAGTCAGGTTTCACTCCAGGCAAAAATTGGGAAACCATATAGGGCACCATGAATTAAATGCAGGTTGTTTATATGCAAGGTAAGAACCCTATTGCTATGCTATGTTTCTGGCTCCTATGACCATGGCTGTTTTTCAGAGTTGAAGACACAAATTTCTGAGTTCACACAAAATCGAATACTAAGAGTAACTTTATAGATGGATTATTATTTTATTGTCTTCTGGTCTTATACGGGTATATTACTGACTCCAGAATCATTCCATTATTTCTCTAGATTGCACTATATGGCAAAAACTTCTGCAAGTCAGCGAGAGGGGCTTTCAACCTGCTAACAAGAAATGTTTTTAAGTAAGTAATCAGCTTGAACATTGCAGTAGGAAACTGGGTGAACCTTTTACATATGATATTATTCAAAGTTTTATTGCTCTTATTAAGCATGCATATTGTATTTTGATTTGAAATATCAATTATTTTATACCATTGATTTTTTTCTATTAATTGAGGTAAATGATTTATAGTTCTGTAAATGATAGTTTCATACAGACATCATTCTTAAACTACACCCACTACCAGAGTGCCTGTTTCCTTCATTCTACTGGCCAAAGACATCTCCCATCCATTTCTTGCCCCCAGGCTCAGTTCTGTAGACTCAATTTTCAGTTTTGCTCTTTGGCCATTTGTTGCACCCTTCCTGTGTCTCTTCATATCCCACATATGAAAGAGGTAATACTGTATCTATCCCTTTCCTTCTGACTGACTTCACTGAGCATGATACCTTCTAGTTCCATACATGTAGCAGTAGATTGCATGATATCATTTATCACTTCATAGTATTTTGTTGTGTACAAATATGACAATTTGTTGATACATTCATCTATAGTTAGAAATTAGGGTTGTTTTCATGACCTCACTATCATATTAAGCACTGAAATAAATATAGTTGTTTATAAATAATAAGCATAAAAATCCTTTAATAGTAATGTTTTGAGTTATGAATGATCTCATATGATCCAGTGGTATTGCTGGATCATATGGGAGTTCTTACTCGAAAAATCTCTATATTGTTCTCCTTACAGTTTGAAAGAGACAACATTCCTACTAATTATTAATAAGGTTTCTTTCTCATCACATCACATCCAACACTAGCTGCTTTCAGACTTCTAGATATATGCTATTCTCGTCTATATAACATTAGCTTTTGTTTTGTTTTGGGGTCACTTCTGGCTCTGCACATAGAAGTTGCTATTGGCAGGCACAGGGGACTAGATGGGCTGCTGAGATTCGAACCACCATCTATCCTGGGTCAGCTACGTGCAAGGCAAATGCCCTACTGCTGTGCTATCTCTCTGTCCCCAACATTAGCTTTTTTATATTTTAAAAACTATTGCTTTCTTCATCTCTTTATCACTTTATTTATACTCGTTGACATTTATTCCTTTTTTTTAATTTATTCTCAAGGAAATCCCAACATAAACTTTAGCATCATATTTGTGTCTCTCTCTCTTTACAATAGTGATAATTCCTAAATGATCAAAATCATGAAAAGAAAATTTAAAGAACAGATGAAACACCTACAGGATTTGAGTGTCTATAAGCCTCTAATAAGACAAGCTAATACTATCTAATAGTGTCTGACAAGTCTACAATGCCATCTTCTGTTTGTTTCATTGAAATCAAGTCAGAACTTCACACCTAGCTTTTGCTCTCATTTCTTGCATTTACCAAATAAATGTCCAAATAAAATTTCAGTTAAGACACAAGAAAATGAGCTCATAAATTACTGTTCCCTTACAAATGACCAAAAGCAACATAATCTTTGAACTTGTCTACTGAATTTACCATGGTAGAGAGATGGTAGGGTTGAGGCCAGGCAGGAGGATGTTTGAGAGGAAGACCTGCAGAAGCGACAAAGGAAAACAAACTCTTTGGTAGGAGTTGTGGAATTAGAATGCTGCATGCATTAAAACTTATCATTATCAGTACCAAAAATTATGGTGCCTAACATAAAAAAGCTTAAAAGAAAGTAAAAGGACTAGAATGATAGCAGAGCAGGTAGGGCATTGCCTTGCACATGACAACCTGTTTTAATTCCCAGTACCCCATATGATCTCCTGAGCCTTTCAGGAGTGACCCCTGAGCACAGAGCCAGGAGCTAGCTCTGAGGCCAGGAACTATAAAAAGGGTGTTCCCAGGAACTAAAAATATTTTTTAAGAAAAATAGATTGCTTACTCCCCAAATCAAGATATAAAAATACGGGGGCCGGGCCATGGCGCTGCAGGTAAGGTGCCTGCCTTGCCTGCACTAACCTAGACGGACCGCGGTTTGATCCCTTGGTTCCCCATATGATCCCCCATGCCTGCCAGGAGCGACTTCTGAGCGAATAGCCAGGAGTAACCCCTGAGCATCACCGGGTGTGGCCCAAAAAAAAAAACAACAACAACAACAAAAAGATATAAAAATACTATTAAAATTTTTGTCACTTTTCTTTTTTTTAATTTACCAGGGTTGCAATGCTGGACCAAATTACGGACTTTATACTATTACTGGGGAAACTTTTAGTTACTGCGTGTGTAGGTAAGTAATAATTAAAATAATAAAAGGATTAAAATGTACTTCATAAAAATACCTTAAGTAAGAAAACTATTTTTATGCAAAAGCATAATATATATGTATTTTTTTTATCTTTTCAAAATAGGTACCCTAGCCTTCTTATTCTTCTCACAAAGAATCCCAATGATTTTAGAAGGACCAACATCTCTAAATTTCTACTGGGTACCTTTAATGGTAAGAGTTGGTGGTTTTAATCAGTTTGTATTGTGATAGCAAAAATGTCATTGAAAGGCTGGTTTAAAACATACACATTGGTTTCTCATACTTCTGAAACCTGAAAGTTTGATATCAAGGTGTTTACAGATTTAATTCCTAGCCAGGGCTCTGTTTTTAGATTGCAGAAGTAAACCTTGTCTTCTTAAATGGTAAAGAGAGATATCATCATTCTATCTTTTCTTATAAGAACACCATTATTGCCTAATTAATTTTTTGTTTTGTTTTGATTTTGGGTCACACCCGGCAGTGCTCAGGGGTTACTCCTGGCTCCATGCTTAGAAATTGCTCCTGGAAGGTACGGGGGACCATATGGGGCACCAGGATTCGAACCGATGACCTTTTGCATGAAAGGCAAACACCTTACCTCCATGCTATCTCCCAGGCCCCTATTGCCTAATTATTTTATAAAGGCACTGCCTCGGTGTCATCAGTTTTAATATGTACATTTATATATAAATTTTTTTCATTTTAATTTTATGCATTTTTATTCAGATATACATTTAATTTATACATTTTTTTCTTTCTAAGCACTTTAATATCATAAAGAATAATTTGTGACACGTGTTAGCAAAATAAATAGGGCTTTGAGGAAAATCCTTTTAATTTAATTATAAAACATTTTCATTTTTGTCCAAATGGATTTATTCTCCTTTCTTTCTTTTATAATTTCTTTATTTAAACACCGTGATTACAAACATAATTGTAGTTGGGTTTCAGTCATAGCAAGAGCACCCTCTTCACTGTGCAACCTTCCCATCACCAATGCTCCTAACTCTTATTTCTCCCCCCCCTGCCTGTACTCAAGACAGGCTTTCTACATCCGTCACTCACTCACATTATGATAGTTCTCAGCATAGTTATTTCTCTAACTGCACTCATTTATACATTTTAAAGCTTTAACATATACATTTGAGTCTACACAACTCAGTCCATAGCATCTGGATAATATTGACATAATACTAGCTCTAATTTATTAGGAATGACAGAACAAAAAATCAATAAAGACTAAGAGAAATAGTAATAACTAACTTTATATAACAAGCTGTTATTACCTGGAAATATGTAGAAAAAGAGTATTATATAAAAGATTTATTAGGAAGTGTTCTTACATACAATTGTAAGGAATAAAGTGGAAGATATTCCTCTGAAGGGGAAGAAGCTTACCCAAGTTATAGTTACAGCTCAAAACTCAAACAGTTACTGGAAGTTCTGGCAAGAGTATTCAATGTTTTTAATGCTGCCTAAGGCAGCTTTGGGCTAGGCGTTGTCCCCAGATGAGGGATAGTTTTCTGCAAGAAGAGTAATTTGTATTTCTATTGGGGAAAGAAGTTGACAGCAAAATACATTGCCAACAACTCAGCATAAATGTAACAGCTGGGGTATCTGATTAGAATTCCGAGATATTTATTAATTACCTATTAATTTACCTAACCCACATGTCAGAACTCTTACCAGCAGCTTTATATAGGCAGTCCAAAGAGGTTAAAAAAACTTGAAGGAGAGATTTAAGTGGATTCAAATTTATACTCTTAACTCCTAGGATTTTCTGTCTCAGTAGACAAAAAATAATAATGTGGCATATTATTTGTAGGCATAGCAATAAATAAAATTGACAGGTAGCTAGTATTGTTATTTAAATGCCAAGTACAGAGTTCTTAAAATAATAGTCATTGAATTTTTTATCTCTATATGGAAATTTTTTCTAACACAGTGCCCAAATTCTTATCACGGCTTTCATTTAAAACTGTATTATTATTCTGCAGGACAGGTTAATGACTTCTTCATTCTCTCCTTTACTCATTTATAGACAGTCATTATTGGATCTTATCTAATTGCACATGGATTCTTCAGCGTCTATATAATGTGTATTGAAACTACTTTCATCTGCTTCTGTAAGTTGTCTGTATGTGCACTTTTCCATCAATGGTACATAATTGAGAAGAGTTAGCTCCACATCTTTGCTTATTTTTTTTGTAGATTTGCTTGGCTTCAAAGCAAAAATGGTGCTTCTTGGGAAAGAGATACAGTTTAGTAGTAGTTGATCTTTAAATCTTAATAACTCAGACAATAGAGTTTGACAAAGAGAGGAAAGTCAGCTACTGAAGTGAACCTCAGGTTTCATGGCATATTTAAGCATAATATTATTTTTCATTTCTTATTATTTTCAAGTGTTAGAATTGATTGACATTATTATGATTTTTTTGGCTAACCGAAGAATACAACTGAGCTTAGAAACTGGGTTTTGGAGCTCTTTGAGTAGAGCCTTTATAAATTATGCTAAACAAGTCTTACAGTCAATGCAAGTCAAATTCTGCCACACAAGTCTAATGCATACTATATAATCAATTGATTGGGGAAAGGAGTAGAATTCATTAGGGATAATATTTAGGAAATGGCTAAGTCAATTCTGATACTTTGAACTAAAACATATTTCAGTATTTTCATCTCTGCCATAGACACTGTGGTCTATATAGCATGTCACCTTTGTAAAATGGTTGTGTTTAACTTCAGTACCTTATTGTAAAAGTCCCGGCAACCTGCTTCCCAGCAGGAACTGGATATGCCTTACATTCAAGTTATAAAAAGTAGGGTCAACAAATGAAGTGACAAAATCTATTAGTCCTATAGCTATACCTTCTGAAGTATTATTAGAGAAATAATTGAATAATTATTCTAATCTAATAATGTAATGCCGGAGAAGCACGTTGCTCTTATGAGAAACAGAAAATATTTTATGACAGATGATTCCTAAGTGTAAAACATATAAAATCGCCTTGTTTTTTTTTTTTTTTTTTTTTTTGTTGTTGTTGTTGTTGTTTTTTTTTTTTAGCAAAACTTCTAGAAGATGGTTTCCCAGTTCTGGTTTTTCATTGGCAACATTTTTTTTTTCGGTTGGTTTTTGGGTCACACCCAGCTGCGCTCAGGGGTTACTCCTGGCTCTACGCTCAGAAATCGCTCCTGGCAGACTCGGGGGACCATATGGGATGCTGGGATTCGAACCACCATCCTTCTGCATGCAAGCAAATGCCCTACCTCCATGCAATCTTTCTGACCCCATTGGCAACTTTTTAAAAGAAACTTTCATTTAAGTAGAAAAATCAGGAGAATTTGATGCACTATTTAGTCTTCCTCTAGCTGTAAAAACAACTAGAAGGTTTGTTTGATCTTTTCTTGGTGCTTCAGTGATTTGTTAGAAGCAGTCATTGACAATATATCTACAAACAAATTCCAATTCAGATGAGAGGGAAGAAGGATATTGGTAGTATGTAGTAACTAACACAATAGAAACAGCTCTCAAACATTCACACACCTCAAATTTATGGGAATAATTCCAGAGACCTTCCCAGCTCTCCTGTACTTAAAATTGTTTCTTAAAATTTATTTCAGAAAGTATCCAGAAATATATTAATTTCTGGTCTCTGAAAATTTTAATGATGTTGTTCATTTAAAACATGATAGTGAATTCTGAATTTTAACAGTGAATATGTTTACATACATTATAATAATCACTATTATCAACTTTTAACCTGTTGAACATCAGTGATAATTTCCAGTGTATTCAATATCTTTACAATAGTATTTACAACCTGTTATACTTGCTGTCTATGAACAGGTGACTGAAAACTACTGCAATACATTGTATTTTATACAGTAAGAGTTTCCTTTCATGGACATTTACCTTTGATAAGAAGCCATAAGGAATGAAGTATATGTTTACTTATTATTTCAGAGCATAATGAGTTTGAGTCCCCATATCCAATATTGCAAGTAAATCTGGATGTGGTACTAATTCCCTTAAAAAAGAGTGGATAAATACGATACCATATTGTTCTCCAGTTGTTAGTAGAGAAAGCATCTTACTTTGGAAAATGATACTCAAAACCAAACTCTGATTGTCTGGAAGTTTATTACACACACACCCCTCTACTTTTTAATACATATTATCTTCTTATGCCAGATCAATTGCATGTATATTTATACCAATTAATTTGGCTCTGCCAGATGATTGTTAGCAAATATTTTATTTAAGGTACATAGCATCTTTTTAGGCCTCATATAGTGATGTTCAGGCTCAGGAGGTACCCCAGTTGGTGTTCAGAGAACTATATAGTTCTGGGGATCAAACCTGGGCCTCCTGCATACAAAGCATGTACTCAACCTATTAAGTTTTTGCCTTGATTCGGCATATTTTGAACATTACAAGATACTAAGAATTCTGCTCATAAACTAAGAAGAAATACTTATGGTACTTGATTATTAATATACTTCATATATTTCCTTTCAATATTTCAAGTACAATAATGATATTGATATGCAATATATAAATATGATTAAGGAATAAAGAATGAAAATGTTCTATATATGTCAAGTTCTCTCCTTAGCTTTTCATTTTGCATGTGAAAGGCCACTTGAAGGACTAGTGTAAAAAACTACTAAATCAATAATTCAACTATTCCCAAAAGTATGGTGAAAATGAACTTAGTTTACAAATCTTTGATTATTCCATATAATGTTACATAATATTTCTTTTCCTTTATGCTATAATAAATATGGGCTATATAACATTAAATAATATGCTAGTAAATCATAGGATTACATTTCATTTATTTATATATATAAATATATATATAAATATATATATATTTTGGTTTTTGGGTCACACCCGGCAGTGCTCAGGGGTTACTCCTGGCTCCATGCTCAGAAATTGCTCCTGGCAGGCAATATTTTTGATAACTATTGCTGCTCTGAGTTCTCTGTGTCTGCAGAAAACTTAACTTCATCCAAAATTCCTCTGACTTCTTAGTACCATTCTGGTATTTACCTCTAACCATTCATAGCTGTATTTTATAACCACCTTATCATTTTACTATTAGTCTAATCAATGTAAAACTGTAAATTTTCATATTAGAGAAGTCAGAAAATATGGTATTAGCTTTCAAGTGTAATAATATTTAAGATGAAAAGATTTTGGAATAAATACCATATG
Source organism: Crocidura indochinensis (assembly GCA_004027635.1). Lineage (NCBI taxonomy): Eukaryota > Metazoa > Chordata > Mammalia > Eulipotyphla > Soricidae > Crocidura > Crocidura indochinensis. The sequence continues at coordinate 5,277 of PVKC010000327.1, read as the reverse complement.
TATATTTAAGTAGGACAAAAACTGAACTAGGCTTCAGAGGTGGCTCCTCACCTCAACCTGACTGCCTCAAAGCATTTGACTGAAGAATCATTTTTATACCCTTGACTGCAGTTTCTTCATTTATAACACTAAAGTGTGGACTGCTATTAAAATAACTTTAAGGAACGGAATTCAATGACTATTTTGCATTTGTTACAGGATTAACATATTTGTGTCCAGTTTTAATTCAGAGGATGTGGCAATTTAGCTTTCTGAAAAGAAAAACTGAAGGAATTAAAGGTGTTTTTTGAAAGCACATGCAAGATCATATCCAGTTTAAATTATGATAATAAACCTCTGAGAGTGAGTGGGTTTTAGGAAATTTCAGCTCTTCATGACCAAGGTTGAAACATCTTATTTTGTCCAGCATCAGCAATTTAATTGCAATACTGTCTTATATTTGATTTTCTAACACTGTTTTCTCTGATTTTTCCCTGTTCAACTCTACAATTTATAAAAATTAACATGCAATTATTCTGCTGCTATTTGCTGCTTTTGGGCTGCTGGCTGCATACACAGGTGAAGATCTGGAAAAAAATGATGGATCTACAGAAAAACCTTACTTCATAACCCCTATCCTGCATGGACTTCTGAACAAGAAGCCACTAGTTTCCCAGAAGCAGAAAAAATAGAAAAAGCACCAAACCGTGCCATTCATTTTTTAAGTAGAAGCTGTATAAATTAGGCCATCTGTCATTTGAAAAAAAAATGTTTTTCATTAATGTGAAATTTCTCTGGTGATTTTAAAACAGGGCAAACCTAGCATTTTCAGAGGTGCCAGACATTTGCTGACATAAGTAGCCTCTGTGAACTTGGATGCTTTGTAGACTGTTTTGCCAGGTGAAGAGTGAGGTATATGTCAGACAAATTTTATAAAATTTGTAACCAAAAGTGTTTGAATAACTTTTATAACTTGGCAAGCTTTTTCCCATTGTAGCACTTTGACTTACTTTGTATAAATATATTTATAAAGGACATTCAGGAAATTTTTCTAAAAAAAAAATTCCCTAAATATAGAATCAGTTAACCCTATAAGTAATTGATAGTTAACCAAACAGATGGTACTAAATTGGTAAATATGGTGCTATGGTTGTTGATATTGTTCAAGCTCTTTAAAACTGATAGACTTGTATTAGTGGTGCACTAGAAAGTATATTTCAGTAAGTTACTCAAGTTTTTAACAAATATAGAGCTATTCTCGTTATACAGGTTGCTTCAAGAGCATTCCTGGTAAAATCTTGAACCTTTAGAACCTTAGGGAAGTTATATTTCTAGTGAGGTTGAAACTGAGTGCTGAAATGCCACTTCCAACAATACAAACCTCTGCCCACCATGAAAATACTCTGGGGGAAAAAAAAAGAGAAAAAGCCTGGAATGGCCACATGACTCATGCCTTTGTCTGTGACCCAGATTAAAATAAATTTCTATTTTCCTATTCCCACACCTAGAAAGCCAGAAATGATTTGTTTGGGAAGACTAATGATATCTTTCATAAACATACCAATTTTTCTAGATTCCACAGATAGTATGGCTTTGTTTCAGCAAAGGTCCAATTTTCTAAACTTTTAATGCAGAAAGAGAAAAGAATTAGTCAAACACTTAAGGTTTTACCCTAAGGAAATAGATGATTAGCCTTTTCATAGATACTTATTTGGTTACCTTTACTAGGGTCAATTCTTCAGGGTAGGAAATCCTCCTTCAAGGGTTTAAGAGGACAGTTATGGCCATACTCTACTGACCAGGGCAGAGATCTGGTTTCTGCAACCATGCCTAAGTCTTCTGCATGACTACACAAATTATAAGTCAGAGTGTAGCAATGCATATTATAGGGCTAATTATGAAAGTGTATCCCCAAAGGATCACTGAACTAATACACTTTTGGATTTTATACTGATTTATGGGTAAGGATTATTTATGTATTAAGATAAATCAACTTGTTGATGTTTTAATGTTTTAATCTGCATATGGTCATGTATCTAAGAATCTGAAATGTGTTTGTGGTATATAGTAATAAAAATACTTATTTAAAGATCCTGAATTATGGAAATCTAGATTTTAGATAGGATAGATGTTAGTTTAATAACAAGAATAGGGAAGACTTTTAGAATACTGTTTTTAATAGCCACCATCCTTGGTTTACTTTCCAGAATTTATGGAATGAAATTATCTCTTCATTCACCTCTTGGAAAGGAACTTTCCTCACACTCATTTTCTCTGAATAATACTTCAGAGAAGAGTGATAATTTGGTCTAGATATATGCAGTTATTATTAATGATACAGGAGATACAACAAACATGTAGCAAAACAATTCTATCTTAAGTACTGAAAAATTGTATGAAATAAATTACCTAAGAGAGTGCTAAAAATTATAATGTTAAAATAAAAATATTCAAACATTTCTAATGTATCAGAATTACACTCTTAGAACTTATTGTAAATATAGGTACCTATAATCTCTCTCTACTTCACTAAGCTCTTCAGATGTAGTTTGGGGGAGTTTGTAAATTATAAATTTTCCTAGGTGCTATTGATATGCATGAAAGTTAAAAAAATCACTTGGATAGAATATGTATTGACAGATGAGAAATTAGTTATCTATTTTCTCCTTGTTACTTGGTATGTTTAGGAATAATAAAATTGAAATAATTTGGAGATCTAATAATGATAATGTGTTATAGGTCTTAGATTCTTGGTATTAGATGGAGTTATGTCTTAAAATATCCATGTATCTGTTGATTTGACCAGAAAACTCTAAAACAAAAATGTTCATTGAGGTACATTCTAAACTCATTCATATATTTAAAGCTATTACTTTGGCTACAAAAATCCCAATATAAGAAACTTTAATGGTTCAATATTTACTAAAAAGTTAATATTTATAGGAAGAATATATAGAAAAGTTTTAACTGCAGTATGGATCAACTATATTATCAACTGTATAAAATCCGTCAACTTCAAGATTTGAGAAATGGTCTCACGGATGTGTGCTTAACTGCTTTATAAGGAAATAGCTTCTAAGTTTTTTTTTTCTCAAAAGCAATGCTCTTTCTTTGCTATATATTTCTTTATGTGTCTCTCAAGAACACATAACAATAATTAATGGAAAATATTTTCTGACTAGAAATAGTACAAACTGTAATATTGAACCATGGTTTAACTATAGTATAGTATAGAAGGGGAATTTAGAAATTGCTGGTAAATCTTTTGGGGTGGCAGAGTGTTCATACATCGCTTGCTTTTCACAGAAAGGTCAGAGTTATTTCTCCTATTAGGTAGCTAAGAGGCACACACTGTTGGCAGAATCTAACCTGATGCATTGAATGAGACAGTTATCTTTACAATAATATGGATACTACACTAAGGTTTTCCAAGTGCATACACATTTTAAAGTGTTGTGAAGCAAGTATGCAGCAGATGGCGATGTTACTTCTCTTACAATCTTGCTTTGATATTTACACTCTGCCATTCTTCCTCCTAGTGGAAGATTTAGAGAGAAATGATGGTTCTGCTGAAAAACCCTATTATTCGAGTAAGAGTCTGATGAAGATTTTGAAAGAGAAAAGTTCACAAAATAAGAAGCAGTAGACTTGCGCTCTAGCCATCCTGCAGCGGTGTGACCTTTTCCATTCTAGACATCCTGCAGCCGTGTGACCTTTTCCTCAACTACTGATCTGTACTACACCTTTCATAAGTGCTCTGTGTTTGGAACACTGTATTCATGACCTTGTTGGCTTTTATTTGCATGTTTTCTACCAAAGCTTATATTGTACTATGTGAAGCCATCAGAAGTCGCAAGGGAATTGTTAATAACATAGAACATTTTTATACTAAGATCTTTTGTTTTGTAATTCATTTTTAAATAGAGTGGGCTTGGATGTTTTGACAATACTAATATGGCAGTATTCTTTTAAGAATTAGATGAAACTGGATGTGTTATTAAAATTGATAGCTCCTATTATATTTTTAAAATTATAATTAAAAGATGTCTGCAGGGAACAATGGTAAATAAAGTGAAATAGAATTTTTTTTTGTTTTTCCCACTGCTTGACAATAAATCAGAAAAAAGACACCCCGCCACCCCAGAGAAGGTTTTACTTTCTTCAAGTATAGAATGTTTCCTATTAAACAAATTGCCAGTCATCCAGCCTTTCTTATTTCGTCCTCTCTAACAAAGTGCCTTACTGGCTGTTTAATGTTACCCTGGTTTTTGTGGGTAAGTTTACAAACACTGTTTCAAAACAAAACAAGACAAAAAAGAAGAAAAAAACCTGCAGTGTTAGTGATTAAAACAAGCCTTCTTGTTTTTGTTTTCCTCGCAACTCACTGGTTTGAACTATTTTGTCATTTCAGTACTTTGATAGTCTCATTAGAATGCTTTTCTGCATAAACAATTTCCCTTGTGACTAGTGAACATTTGTGAATGTGGACTATCCGCAAGAAGAAAAAAGAAAACCCTGAAAGAACACTTGTTTGGTTTGAAATTTTCCTAAGAGCAACAGGTTCAAAACTTTTGTATAGTATATCTTTTTACACATAAACACACACACACACGAATACTACATTTCTCAGTGTACACACACAGTTGGAAAGGGAAGCTTCAAGAAATCACAAAGGGAAAATTTATCCCTCAAAAGGGTGCTCCTAGATCTCATATATTCAGTAGCTCCATTTGAAATGCTGGTCACTAAGTGTTCTGTGTATATTATTTCATTTTTTTAACTTTTGATATGAAATAGTCATTTTACTTAAAACATGATTTTGTATTGTGATAATATAAACAGGAACACAATTTCTAGTTCAATTTTAACTAATTTTGCTAGTACTACTAACTTGAAAGAAAATGAGTTCAGTTTGTTACTCGGTGTTACAGAATGATTTCACAAAGCATTTGCCCCAAGAGCGTATCAGTTTATAATAATCTGTGAAAGCTTTGGAGAGCGACAATGTTTCTGTCAGTTTATCTATTATCACATTTATTTCAATGTGACTTTAGATATCTTTTTATGCCAAAACAACCTCACAAGAGCAATGACCCAGAGCTCTATAGTCAGAGTGCTTTTCTGCTATGCAGAACTCTTAGTAACATATTGTCTAAATATCTTTGGTATCAAAATGTTTAATATTTAATGAGATTTGTTGTTACTCATTGTTTTAAATTGATGTTTTTTCTCCTAATAAAAATTTCAGTAAGAAAAGCTGCCATTTTATTTCCTTTTTTTTTTTTTTTTTTTTTTTTT
>PVKC010000326.1:44307-72968 GCA_004027635.1 Crocidura indochinensis | reverse complement strand
GAGTCACTCAATCCAGAAGACCCTGGGGAGAGGGTGGAGGATATGGGAGACAGAATGGGAATGGAGGTGGAGGGAGGACAACTTGGTGATGGGAATTCCCCTGATTCAATGTTTATTTGTTTATTTGTAAATGGAATATTACTGTGAATATTATGAAAACCACTATGATTAAAATAAAAAAAAATGGAAAAAAAAAAAATAATAACCCTCATCCGTGTATGTTGCTTGGCTTCAATGAATATTATTATTGCACCACTCTTTTGCCCAATGCTGGTTCCCCCCAAATACCATCAAGCTAACCAATCAGTGAGACAAAGATAAATGTATTCTTGCCTACTCGGAGAGAATGCTCCCTGGTCAGCACCTTAGTATCTTTTGAAAGTGGGCCCGGAGAGATAGCACAGCGGCGTTTGCCTTGCAAGCAGCCGATCCAGGACCAAAGGTGGTTGGTTGGAATCCCGGTGTCTCATATGGTCCCCCGTGCCTGCCAGGAGCTATTTCTGAGCAGACAACCAGAGCACCCCTGAGCACCGCCGGGTGTGGACAAAAGCAAAAAACAAACAAACAAAAAACAAAAAAAAATCTTTTGAAAGTAAAGATAGCAAAGTTGGAGTATTTGTGAAATTGAGGAATCTGATTTAAAGTGGTACTTTCAGTGTACAGGGGCATAAAAAGGACCAAGCAAAGATAACAGCAGCATTTATGGTTATGCCAATGTATATATTAAGCTGAAAGTTTTGAGGCAAAAGATTCAGTCAGTTGTAAACCATGGTGTAACACTACCTTTGAAGAACTAACTGGTTTATCATTTGTTTGAATGCATTTTATAGGAATTTCTTGAAACAAAAATATATTTATTTGTCACTTTTATCATTCTAAGCAAAGGTACCCTAGAGCAAGGAGGATTGGTTGATGAGAGCATTAAAATAGGAAGGACATATTGATGTGCACAAGAGTTTCTATGGGCTTATGTCATTCAACTCTCCGGGGTTATCTAGTCCCCGCTGTATTGCAGTTATCTGTAAGTGTTCTTTAAATTGCTGTTTATTTTTTAAATCTGCAAATGTATCCAGCTCATCCACAAAGTCTATAATTAATAAAATATCTGATGATGACAGCCTTTGTATACATGCATTTAAAAAAATCTTTTTTATTGTTCTATTCTTAGCTTTAGCAAGAAATCCAAGGAAATAGCTTTCATACTAGGAAATCACTGTTGTATTCCAGAATAAAAAGTTTTGAGGGCTATTAAGAATCTCAAAAGCAATAAACAAATCACTGCCTTATTGGGTCAACAGTCTTGTCTAAACCATGATAAGAGGAACCGAGGGAGCTAGAATTGGTTGAATTAAGTTCCATCTGGGAAAATCAGATTCTTTTTAGTAAAATAAATCTTTTTTCTGAACAAAAAATATGACTAAAAAAAAGCACATCATGGCTTTGAACATTCACTTCTTCAGAAATCTAATAAAAATACAAAATTTGTCGAGTGCCTTTTAAATGTAAGGACAGGAGGAATTATAAAAAGTAAAAAGGCCATTTCTAGGTTTACAAGACTCTTGGACATATTACTGTATGTACCATTTCTTTTTTTTTTTTTTGGGTCACACCCAGCAGTGCTCAGGGGTTACTCCTGGCTCCATGCTCAGAAATTGTTCCTGGCAGGCACGGGGGGCCATATGGGGCACCGGGATTCCAACCGATGACCTTTTGCATGAAAGGTAAACGCCTTACCTCCATGCTATCTCCTGGGCCCCAATATGTACCATTCCTTAATGTTTTAAAGTCAAGTGTACATGACTTTCCAGGCCTTTAGAGAAATTTAGAATTAATTTTGTAATTAATAAAGAACCAGCTGAGACCAGAGTAACAATAGAGAGTGCTTGCCTTGACTTGCATGGAACCAACCTGGATTCAACCCCAGCAACCCAGATGGTCCCCTAAACTGTACCAGGAGTGATCCCTGAACAGAAAGTCAGGAACAGTCCCTGATCATTTCTGGATGTGGCCTCAAAACCAAACAACAATAATAAAATGAATTTATTTTTGTAATGTTTTAGTATTGCGACTATTGTGTGTCTACCCTTAAGGAGATATTAAGAGGGGAGAAATAACAACTTGTGTCAGGAACTGATCCCTTAGGGCCTGCCATGCTGTGTGTATCTGTGCAGTGTTTTACACAGTAGTCAATATTTCTGTGTGGGATGATTAGAACCAAATTTCAGTGGTAGAAAATTGGCAGAGTCAACTTTAGACACCAGCAACAGGAGAAGGTCTGTATATTGGGCCAATGCTTAAGGGATTTGTTAGTGAACAGGTGGTGACACAGAGGGTGACACTGTGGTGACAGTTGCTCACCACTGGATGATGACACACAGTCCCAACTTTTCTCCCCTGCCTATCATACTGCTCCACCTGAGAAGATCTCCTCCAGATCTCTGTTTATTTGTCTCAAAAAGCAAAGGAACTGAGTATAAATAGCTTGGTAGTTTGCATATTTTCCCACAGACATTACATAGAGGGTGATTTGAATGATAGAACCATTTGGATAAGAGAAAAGACAATTTAGTTAACTTGTCAATGATGTTGATATCTTATTTTTTTTTTTCAATTTTTCCTAATTGTAGCTCCTGGGAGACACAAAATTAGTGAAGACTAGGCAATTGAACATTTGACAATACAATTGACTCTTATTGTTGGAATAACCTGTTTTCATTTTACTAGGATTTAATTCTTCTTTGCTGGTGCTTATCACTCACTGGATTGAAGCACCTTTGGATTTTGACTTGGTCCCTTACCCTACCCTGATCTGCATGTCAGGGTCTTTTATTTCCCAATAAAGACCCGGGACTCGAGGATAAACTGCTTGTGGTTTTGGTTTTCTGCATGCTGGTCTTAGTGTGAGGAGCGGAAAGCTTGTGGTGGAATTTTCCTAGACCTGTACCATTCCCTTCAACTTTGTGTGGGTTATTTCCCATGTCTGTGTTTGCTCCCAGACTCACGTCTCCCCACTTCCTTGGGATTGGACTATGAGTCTTCTGCTTCACCTACTGCTTAAATACATCTCAGTTGTAGCTTAAAAAACTTATCATACTGAATTTAGTTATTGCTGCCCATTTTGTTGTAGATGTACCTGCAATATATTTCCCTCCTTCTCACCCTTTCTCTCTTTTTCACAGGCACATGTACACATGTACACATGTACACAAAAATGCATACATGTTTATATCTACATATTAATTGCATTACTCTATGAGCTTAAAATTACTTGAAAACTAGATAATACCTGAGGAATATATTTTAGAGATAAGCATAATGAATTAAAGTATTTTACATGTTTGAGATGACATTTTATAATGTACAATGTCATATCTCAACAAGGTATATAAATGCATGGCTTTAGTAGAACATACAAATAATTTTGTATTTGCAAATAAATTTAAGATTTTTTTTCTTTTTTGAGGGGAAATGATTGGGCCATACCTGACAGTACTCAGGGTTTACTCCTGGCTTTGTGCTTAAGAATCATTCTCAATGGTGTGGAGAACCATATGAACTACTGGGGACTGAACTGACATAGGATACATGTAGAATAATTTATACATTATATCCCAAATGTCCTTTCTTCCTCCCCACCTCACACCTGCCTGTACTCTAGACAGGCTTTCTACTTCATATTAGTGATAGGAATGTTGCACTGGTGAAGAATTTTTTAATATATATAAAAAAATTAAAAAAAGAAAATATAAGGCCTCCCAATGCTTACCACAGGCTGTGTTCTTTACACTGACAGTATAGAAAGAGGAGGTACAGTATTAGCACCCCATATACACCTCAACCCAAGCCCTTTGACTTGTCTGTATTGCAAATGGGGGGACAAAAATTCATACATTATATAGTTTTGAACAAATCATTTAAAATTATCCATCTATTCAAAGAGTGCATATATATACATATGTATAATGAAAGTCTTGTATCCTAATCTTTGCCCAAAATTAACTGCATTAGAGATATTCTGATTTCTTCTTATAATGATATACTTGTGCTATTGTAGAATAGAAAGGATTTTGATCAATAGTGCATTTATGCACTTAAAAAATAATATCTGTGAACGATTTGTAATTCACTTTGCCCACAATAAGAAATATATATCTGTATTGTTGGTTCATTTTCTCTGATAAAAGAGCCAAGTCTGTTTTCCAGTAATATCTTTACTAATTGGTAACTGCAAAGAGGGATTATGGGATAATCTAGAAATGATATGGGAGAGAAGAGAGGCAGGTGGTGACAAATACCTGCAGAGTCATGCATGTCCAGAGAGAAATGATGGACAAGAGAGAAAAGGCATATACAATGTCCCTCTTTTCACTTTCAGGAGCTACATGGGGTGCATGCCATCATCGTGGTCCTTGACAGTCCTCAGTGCTATGAGATATTGCTTCCTCAATAAGCTGCAATTGTGCTTTATGAGTGATAGGGTGATAGAATGGAATACACTCAACACATTGTTTCATGGCATTCTTTGGCTCATAGCCCTTCTCACCTTTGCTATCTCACCCTTGTAACTCTCAAACTTCTGATCTTTGTCTTTAGTGCTGCTTTCTAATAGATCAAAGAAAAGTACATATTTCTTAATTTTAAACTAAGGATTGCTTAAGAACAGATTGTTGTGGGAGGTAACAATTTTTTTTCATTTTGTACAACAATTGGCTAGTTAAATAATCAAAATAGAAGTGGACTTTTTAATACTAGTCAAAGAATATCTTGTTAAGAAATATGAGGAGTGAAATATATTATTTATATAAACTTTCAGGCTGTTTGAAGTTAGATTCTTTCTCCTTCAAAGAAAACAAAAACCTTAAAGACATTTTTAGCTTATAAATTATGTTCAAGAACTTGTAAAAAATGATTCTTTAGCTGTCTTGCAGCTAAATAATTTTCACTATTTGAGCAAGATGACTACCATTAATCATGATGTATGGAACCAAACACAAATGAAATCTAGAGGGATGACTATCTTAGGATGCTTGGTCAAGTAAGTAAATCTTTAACTTGTCTATCTTAAAATTGTAAGTTAAAAATTAAGTTCTTGAAAAATTCTAGTGACTCAAGCTTTTCCTTTGAGTTGGACCCTTATGTTCTCTTCCCAAAATTTATATGTTGAAGCTCTAACTACTATGTGATGGTATTTGAAGATGAGGCTATATGGGGTACTAGGTTTTAAAAATGACAGAGGGGAGTGTACTTTAACAGGTTTAGTGGTCTTATATTAAGAGATAGAAGAGATTTCTTCTCTTTCTTTTTCATTACATGAGGAAACAACAACAGCCACAACAACAGCATACCCATCTTCAAGCCAGGAAGAAGAACCTCTTCAGAAATGGAATTTCATCAGCCCCTTGATGTTGCAGACTTCCTAGCCACAAGAACTCTGAAAATAAATGTCTGCTGTTTAAAGTCACTAAGTCTGTGGTGTTTTGTTATAATAGCCTGACTAAATGTATACATAAAGACAGATAATCTAACAAAATGCCAGGAGACCATTTGTTTCTCTCAAAAACGCTTGGGAAAATTCTCAGAATTCATGAAGAGGGTGAGAGACAGAAAGACAGATAATCAATGAAGGGTTCCGAGTAAACTTAAAATGAAATACTTCTGTCTGAAATCTTCTCTAAACATAAACAGTTAGAGAAATAAACACTCTCTGAAACTCCAAATCGCTGATGTTGACCTTGGCCACTCTAAATACCTTAGGACAGAGTCTCCATGGAATAGGATTTAGTAACTTTAAAATCACAGTTAGGACATATTCACTCTGGTCAGCAAAAGGAACAAAAATACCATCTGTAGCTCCTTAATTATATTTTCCTCTAGGTTAACTTAATGTTGTTTAGTTTATTATATAAAGGGAAAAAAAAACATTATCTAAAAATCCCAGCTTTTTTAAAAGCCAGGGATCACAGGAGTCAAACCACAGATTCAGCCATTATATCACCAATAATAGAGATTCTATAATTAGAGATTAGCCAGCTGCAATCATTTCTGATGCTTCAGACAGCTGGATCAAGCTGATTTCATCTCAGTTGTGTCAAGCTAGAATGTCCTATTTTTCCCACTTAAAGTAAATCAGAAAAATAGAGTGACTCAGAAATTCAGAGACTATTCATTCAAGTCTCTAACAAAGTATTTTTCCTTATATCTATAACTATTTTTTTCTAGCGTGACAAATCTTCCAGCTAAAACACTTATCACCATATAGTTACTTGATGAGATACCTAGAAAAATCTTTCATCTTGACTTAAATTGATGACATTTGGAATGATTCCTCTGAAGTAAGTGCTATGTTCAATCCCACATAAAAAGAACAACTGCATTTCTTTTCATCAGTAGTAGAAAATTGAGAAAATTTATGATTGATTACAACGGAAGAGCAGTAACAATGATGACATCAATATTTTTCAATATTAATGAAAATGAGAATCCCAGACCAAATACTCTTTGCTCCTAATATTAATTCATTGGGAGTACATACCCCCAAAATATGAACACCCTGTCTCAAAATGTTTTCTTCCAGATTGTTGACACAATTTGGCCATTATTATCATCACTCTACTTCCTTCCTTGTTGAGATGGTAGACTAGCCTTGCATCTTAATGTAGGTGAAAAATTATGAATGTAGCAATAACAATAGAGTCTATATTGGATTTTTCTAAGAGGGCATCAGAAAGTAATGATCACTTGCCTTACATGCAGTCAATCCAAGTTCAACCCCAACATCTTATATGGTCCCCCAAGCACTGCCAGGAGTGACCCCTGAGTGCAAAGTCAGAAGTAGCCCCTGAACATAAAACCACAGAACAAAAATAAAACAAATAAAAGTCAATGAGCTTTTCTAATTAGTAGTTTTCTTATTGCAAGTTAAAATTGGGGTGTATAGAAATAATCTACCCCACTGAGGGAATCCAAGAATAATTGTTATTACATCAATGATATGTTTTCAGTTATTCACCACTTTGTTACTACAAAAAATTAAACAAGGATCAAGAAATACTCATTTCTTTAGTTATGGACATGAACTATTATAACCCAAATTATTTAAATAATTACAACAAAATAATAGTTGATAGTTTCCTGCCATTAACCTGATTATAAAGATTTTCACATATGAGCAAATGTCAACTTTATAGTCAATATGACTTTATGTTCCCTTATTCCAGATGTTAAATATCATGTATTTTCTCATGAGAATGCATCTTTGACATGATTCAGTTATAATTTAATTTTAGAGTTGGAGTCACGCTCCTCATCAAATGTCTTAGTGCTTTTCAAAACGTTTTCAATGCCAAGATAACCTTTAATTTTTTGATAAATCCTATATTTTATTAAGGATTTATTCATCCCACAAATATTTTTATTGAATGAATAACCTCCACATTTTTATTAAAAAAGAATTTATACTCAATGTTGGAGATTAGGATTTGGCCTATTTTAAGAGTACATTAGTTCTCTAGTAATGTTTTTAATTTACTTTTTTTACTGTACGTGTATCACATTATTGATATAGTTGACCATAATTCTTTTGTTTCTATATGAGTGAGAGAAAAATTGTTTAAAAGTGAATAGAAAGTAAAATTAAAAAATCTAAAGAAAGAAGAAAGATAATTTAAAACATGAAAGTGCAGTTATAAGCAAATTTATGAAAATTATTGTATCTCTAATGAGGTCATTAAGATTGAAGTCAAAACAATTGTCAATGTCAAGACATTGACTTTGAAGATTTAGTAAGAACAAAATAAGAACTATTATTTATTATTGTTAGCTGACCTTTCTGATATTTCATTTCTTTCAGAATACTGTGACCTCACTCAATTTAGACTGGCATCTAAATTGGTGTCTTCCTATGGGAATAACAGTATCAAATACATGAGTTGTTGTGTGGTCACGAATGCTGATATACCCATGATTTTTCATGGCTTGGATTACATCTCTTTCAAGAAAAGAGTGAATCTATGTAGCTGTTCAGTACAGACATTTCCAGTACGTTTCTTTGTTTTTGTTAATGGATTTTAAAATGTTTTATTTGAAGTTTTGATTTTATAAAATAAGCTGTACTATTTTTTTATTTTTTATAATAATTTTTATTTTGACCAAAGTGGATTACAAATCTTTCACAGTAATACTTTAGGCACATAGTGACATTGAATCAGGGGCATTCCCACCACCAATGTTGTCCTCCCTCCACCCCTATTCCCAGCATGCATCCCATATTTCCCTCCCTTTACCCCCAGGCTGCTAGTAAAATTGATTCCCTCTGTGTCTAGCTTGCTATAGGTTGGATATTGATTCTGTGTCATTAGCTTTTGGTTTGGTGTTTAAGTCTGATCATTTTTTATTTCTACTTAATGATTGGTCTTGGTAACCTCCAGGACTTAATAGTCATTCCCACACAAAAATTCTCTTGAACTATGCTGCTCTAGCCTTATTATTCATCATTTCTTTTTTATTTATGTCTTCTCTTCTCTTTGAATATGTTGTTCTCCTTGCTCCAAAAAACTCCCATTCTTCATTATTTGCATTTCTAACATTGATACAGGTATCAAATTTGGGAAAAACTTTCAAGCGTTTTCCTTACCATTACCAGTAAAAATATTATTATTTCTTTTTATCTGTCCTGTTAATAAATAGTTTTAACTATGGGCATTTGGCATTGCTTACAAACCTGTTTTCCACATCAATGTGTCCCTTGAGATAATTTTTTTTTGTGGTTTTTGGGTCACACCCAGCAGTGCTCAGGGGTTACTCCTGGCTCCATGCTCAGAAATTGCTCCTGGCAGGCGCAGGGGACCACATGGGGCACCGGGATTCAAACCGATGACCTTTTGCATGAAAGGCAAACGCCTTACCTCCATGCTATCTCCCGGGCCCCTGAGATAAATTTCTATGCCTTACTTCTAGTCTATGCTAGAGATTTTAAGAAGACTCTTAACAAAAGTTTTCAAAACTTTTTCACACTTGCAGACTAGCACCAGACCACAGACCAATAGTTGAAAAATGTTTGTAGAATTTTAACTTGATCTTAGATCATGGGCTTAGTTATAAACAAAAACTCAACTCAGTTCAAGGGATCAATCAATGCAGATCAATCTTCCTCTATTAGTTGTCACGATATTTTCTTTATTTCTTTAGACTTAAAAACAAATAGACTGGAGTCAGAGAGCTAATACAGTGGGTAGGGTGCCCACCAGCTGACCAAAGTTCAATCACTGACCCCACACACTGTCCTCACAACACAACTGGTCAGGAGTGTTGGTCTTCCTTGCATACAAGAGATGACCTGAGCCCTGCAGTTTGTGACCCCAAAATCCATCCCCGAAGAATAAATATACATTATCATTAGAACTAAATTATATACTTTTTTGATTTTGGGGCCAAAACTGGTGATGCAGGCGGGTATACTCTTGGCTACGCACTCAGAAGTCGCTCCTGGCTGGAGAGACATTATGGGATGTCAGGAATCGAACCTAGGCCCGTCCTGTGTCAGCTGCATGCAAGGCAAATGCCCTACCACTGTGCTATAGCTCCAGCCCCAGAACGAAACTATTTATAAATCTAAAGTCGCCAAATATGGCAAGAAAAGTGCCACAGATAGGAAGTTCTACTGTAATCATTTTATTATTAATAAAAGCAGATATTTGGAGTTCACCTAGAAGTTTACAATTTGGGTAATAGCAAAATAAATGGTATGCCTGAATTATGGAATAACTCCACAATCACTAGTTATATTTTAATCATTTTAATAACTTTAGAATTATTGAGATATAATGCTGTTTTTTAATGCCAAAAAAAAACAGAGATATAGTTCAGCAAGAAGGGAATTGACTTTATATGCAGCAAAACTGGGTTGGATTCCAGGCATTGCTTATGTTCCCTCTAGTCCTGCCAGCAGTAATTCTGAGTGCAGAACAGTCAGAAGTAATCCTGGACTGTAGCTGGGTGTGTTTGAAAACAATCAAACAAATACAAAAAAAAATCAAACTGTATATATGTACAAACTCAACAATATACTGATATATGAGATTGATAAATAATTTATAATACGTAAAGTTTGGGCTATATTTTGTTGTTCATGACCATTCTCTCTATAGTCTATAGTTTCTGTTAACATACAAAAGAAGAGAAAATACTTTTCTCAATACTTCTCTTTGCTTTTTCTATCTTCTATTTGCTTCTCTCTCTCAGACACACACACACAGTTTGAATCAAAATAGATAAAAAAAAAATAGACAACACAATGAAAACCAAGTAAATCCTTGGATGAGCCAAATGAAACTATTCTGCTGAAAAAAAAAAAAAACACTCAAATAGTTTTGGCTGACCTTGATTTTTATCTGCATCACAGTCCTGAATTCCCAACTTTGGAGTCAGGGAAAAAAAAAATTCTCATCTTCCCAGGCCAATGGAAATGTTGACCCATATCACAGACATTCTTGTCTCTTTTCTCACAGGCTAATGTTATTCATCTCGGTATCATTTATCCAAGTATTTAGAGCACCAGTTCAGCAAGGAGTTAAACAATTTACCTTGACATGTATAGAAAAATAAAATTTAAATTGATAAATCACACTTCTGACTTAAACTTTAAGGCTTCTAATTTACAATGCACATTATACATATATTGACTTGCAATTCTAATGTGACATATGTAGGAATAGACTATAATTTCTCAAATTATGTGCTTAGTTTTCTCAAGTACAAGTCTTTCTAAATGGCAGAACCTGACTTGAATTCTAGTGCTTAAGTCTATTCCTGTGAGTTATTTTTTCCAACACGGTGTATTATTCTTTATTAAAATCTCATTGCTTCTAATCAGAAATACATTTCTCTTCTCCATTCTTCTAAAAAAGGACGCCAAATAGTTTACAACTTTCTTAAAATTTTTTTAAATAATTACAACAGTGTTATGATGCTCCTGATCATTCCCTCGCATCAATGTCACAGGCTGATGTTATGGGGAACATAGTTTTGTGAAACTAATTGTATGGGAATATGAATGGATGATACAAATGTTAGGCGATTAATCTATTCTACTAACTTCATGTGAGCTGTTTTTGAAAGCCAAACCCCCCCCAAAACAAACAAACAAAACTAAAACAATGATTCTTGCAAGTCACAGCTACTGTTTTAGATAAGATTTAGATTTGTGGGTGCCACAGAACTAGTGTAAGCTAGTTTGTGCTAAGTGGAATAGATTTACCAGAAATTGTCAGGAGAGAAACTAAATATAAACAGCACAAATCAAGACCTTACCACAATTAATCCTCTTAACCTCTCAAGAGTATTAATTAACTTTTTGGAATTAACTTTATTTTCTTGCATGAGCTTCTTTCTCATAATCTATGATCCCGTTGACTACTATTGGATCATAAATCTCTTACCCTTATGACCTCATTGAAATTTGTATTGCTCTTTTTCTGTTTGTTTGTTTGTTTGTTTGTTTGTTTGGGGCAAAGAGATTCACACCTGGCAGCACTCATTGATTACTCCTGACTATGCCCTTAGAAATCACTCTATCTTTCCTGCCCCAAACTAACTTACTTTTAAACCTTTTTTCTTTTCTTTTTTTTGGTTTTTGGGTCACACCCGGCAGCGCTCAGGGGTTACTCCTGGCTCTATGCTCAGAAATCACCATATGGGATGCCGGAATTCGACCATCCTTCTGCATGAAAGACAAATGCCTTACTGCTGTGCTATCTCTCTGGCCTCCAGTTAAACCATTTTCAAATATAGAAAATACCCCTGTTTAAGGTTTCAATACACAAAATATGAGAAAGGTAAATATTCAGTTCATTAACAAAATAGGCCAACAACTTTCTTTTTTGAGGGGTGGTAGTGGAGGAAGGGTTGGGCCACACCTGTGGTACTTAGCACTTACACACAGATTTGTGTGTGTGCATGGGGGGTCACTCCTGGCAGTGTTCTAGGAATTAACCAGGCTTGGCTTCCACGTAAGCAAGTACCTTACCCACAATACCATGTCTCTAGCCACCAGGAATTTTCTAAGAAACAAATTTTGTACTTTCAAAAGAGGAACAGAAAAACCATTTCCTTGGCAATGCATTGACAAGCTACTGCCTAGACTGCAATTAGTGTAAACAATTAGTTAAATGTGGAAAAGCATATTTCAACAACCAATCAACCAACATGAGTAGAATAATATTATCTTATACTAATGTAGAGGCTTAGGGCTGGACCGATAGCACAGTGGTAGGGCATTTGCCTTGCACACAGCTGATCCAGGAGAGACAGTGGTTCGAATCCCGGCATCCCATATGGTCCCCCACGCCAGGAGAGATTTCTGAGTGCATAGCCAAGAGTAATCCCTGAGCATCACCGGGTGAGGCCCAAAAACCAAAAACGAAAAGAATGTAGAGGCTGCCAATCAAGTTCTCCATCACCAGGAATGATGCCTAGGCACAAAACCAGGAGTAAACCCCAACCATTGCTGGAGTACCTCCCCAAAGTATGGGGACTAACAAAAATATATCACTGCTAAGAGATAGAGGCCTTTTGGACTCACCATGGAGCCTTCACAGTTATATTGGCTGATCTTTATACACATGGGCAAAGGTGGTTGAATCACAAAATTCGACATCTCAATTTATTCAAAGTAAGTTTAACTTTAAGACATTTAAAGCATCAGATATTCATCCTTAGTATTATAAATTAAATCATCAGGAAGTCCTTATCTAAAATAAATGAAAACAGAAATGAAGAGCAAAACCCCTGAGGGCTGCTAGGTGTGTCCCAAAAACAAAAACAAAAACAAAAGAACCATGGGACCAGAGCGGTGGTGCAGGGCGTTAAGAAGTCTGCCTTGTGCGCGCTAGTCTAGGATGGACAGTGGTTCCAGACTCCAGCATCTCAAATTGTCCTCCAAGTTGGGGCGATTTCTGAGCACATAGCCAGGAGTAACCCCTGAGCGTCACCAGCTGTAGCCCAAAATTAAAAACAAAGTACAAGAAATCGAGTGTGTATTACTCATTTAAAATCATAATTACTTTTAAATTTAAGAATCTTCAAAAAATGTAGGTTAAGTGACCAAAGAGATAGTACATAGGTAAGGCACTTGCTTTGTACATGACCAACCACGGTTTGATCCAAATACTCCATATATATATGGGGTATATATAAAACTTATAGTAATGGAGTAAATAATAGCCTAAGGAAAAGAAGATATAGAAATTTTGGACTGCAGAACTTCCAGGATGTATCATAAGTAGATACTGTTAGGTACAAGTCTTCTAGGGTTTGCGCGACTTTGGATAACTGCATGTGAATTTTTGTGTGTGTGTGGTCTTTGGGTCACACCCCGGCAGTGCTCAGGGGTTACTCCTGGCTCCATGCTCAGAAATTGCTCCTGGCAGGCACGGGGGACCATATGGGGCACCGGGATTTGAACCGATGACCTTTTGCATGGAAGGCAAATGCCTTACCTCCATGCTATCTCCCAGGCCCAGCATGTGAATTTTTATGTCAACCCCATAAGTTCTATTACATAACCTTCTCTACTTGTAACCATCATGAGTATGATTTTTTTTCCAGTGAAAGTAGGTACATCATTGTATGTGTAATTTCCCTGCCAGAGCCCTTTACTCAACCCCAGACTAGAACATGAGTGATGAGAGAAGTGAAAAGTAATTTAAAACTCTATTGTGGAGTCTTGAGTGATAGTACAGCAGTAAGGTGTTTGTTGTTCATGTGGCCAACCCAGAATTTAAATTAAACATAATATTATTAGAATATAAATATAATTAAATATAATGTTATTAGAAATTTCCTGTTGAGAAAGAGAAGTTGAAGGAGGAGAATAAGGAGGAAGAAAAAGAAGATGAAAAAAGAAGGAAGAAGAAAAAGATGAGAAAAGAAAGGAGAAAGAAAGAAGACAGAAAGAAAAATAAAGAGAAGAAAGAAAGAGGGAAGAGAGAAAGAAAGAGGGAAGAGAGAAAGAAAGAAAGAAAGAAAGAAAGAAAGAAAGAAAGAAAGAAAGAAAGAAAGAAAGAAAGAAGAGAAAGAAAGAAAGAGAAAAAGAGGGAGGAAGGAAGGGAGAAAGGGAGGGGGCAGGCAGGAAGGAAGGAAAGAAGGAAGGAAGGAAAGAAATGAAAAGTGTTGTCATAAAGGCAGGCTGGAGTAGAAATGGGGATTAGGAGGGTAATTGGGGAAATGCATGGGAGGAAATAAACACCTGTGAAGGGATGGGTGCTAGAACATTGCATGACAAATGCAATTGCCAACAATTTTTTTAATTCTGTGTCTCACAATTATTCACTCACTTTAAATAGCACCCAGTTTGATGTACGAAGAAGAAGGCACTAGAAACATGAAGGCTACTTAACAGAAAAGGAGCAGTTTCCTAGTTTAAATTTTGAGGATGTAAACTATTGCTGATTAACTCTTCCATTAGAGAGGCAGACAAACTTTTTTCTTATAACCCAGATAGAACCTACTTATTGGGAAGATGGCTTGTCAATGAATTCACTTTTACAATATTAAGCAGTCTCATTTGATTAGATCCAGAATCAAGGCCTATCCTGGTATTACTCAGTCTCTACTCAGAAATTTACAGAGATATCTGCAGGTGATTAAAAAAAAAATGTTTAAAGGCTCTATAGAGTTTGGAGAAGAGAGGAGACAAATCATGATGCATAATCTTAAAGGAAATCAAAACTGAATAAAACTTTTAAATTGGACATATCAACCACATGATAGCAGCAGATAGAATAGCGACAGGTATGAAGCAACAGAGACTACATAGAAAGCAACAGAGAGAATAAAATAGAGATTCAGTGAGAATGTTTTTAAGAATTTATTTGGAGCAAGTTGTGCTATGAACCACACACACACACACACACACACACACACACACACACACAATAGAGGCACTTCTGCTATTGTTAGCATGGTGAGAGTTGAGTGGGAGGGTGTTAATAGGTTATATAATTTAATATTAAAACTTGGATGCTGAGTAGGCTGGTGTGTGACTCACAACCAAAAACACCACTACAGACTCACTGCAAAATACTCGTGTATTTTATTTTTATCATCCTTTAGCCTGTAAAAATTTAAAGATGTGTTAGTACACACAGTTGATTTAAAGTAACTCTTTTTTCTTTGTGCATTTTGATCTTGAGGGCTAAGATTCCAGTCAAGGAAAAATTAATATTGTTTTATTATTATCAACTGGAATAATAATTATTTTAGTTTTTGTATATCCTTGATTCAATCCTTGGATCCTGTGCTCAAATAGCAGTTGAAGCTCACCTGATACGCTTAAATACTAAAGTATTTGCTTCTTGTACATATAGACATAGTGTGACTGCTAGTGTCTGGAATAATTCTTTCTTTTGACTGATCACATGACAACTTTGATTTTAAAAGTGAATTTTGCTCATTTTTTTATGATTTTTTTTTCTGCAGGAGGGACACACTGCAGCATTCAAGGGTTACTCCTGCCACTAAGCTCAGAAATTGCTGCTGGCAGTCTTGGGGAATCACATGGGAGGCTGAGAATCAAAACTTTATCTGTTTTGGGTTGGCTGCATGCAAGGCAAATGCCCTACCCTCTATGCTATCACTCTGGTCCCAGTCCATTATCCTTTTTAATTCAAAACTTCTTTTACGTGAGACACAGATTAGCAATATACATCTTGCCATAGAATATAGAAATATAAACAATTTATATACAGTTGTCAAATTTATTATCATGAGCAAGCAGTTCTACTAATAGATAACTAAAACAGCTCATAATTGCTGCCAGAAAAGAAGAAATTCAGATAAAATATTTTAGTACAAAAGAAAACATTTTTGATAATGAGACTTATCCTAACATTTGACTGTGTTCCAGCCAATATTTCCATGTAAGTTTTGCTCTTCATTTCTGTTTTCATTTATTTTAGATAAGGACTTCCTGATGATTTAATTTATAATACTAAGGATGAATATCTGATGCTTTAAATGTTTTAAACTTAAACTTACTTTGAATAAATTGAGATGTAGAATTTTGTGATTCAACCACCTTTGCCCATGTGTATAAAGATCAGCCAATATAACTTTGTGAAGGCTCCATGGTGAGTCCAAAGGGCCTCTATCTCTTAGCAGTGATATATTTTTGTTAGCCCCCATACTTTGCACTCAAAAGTCACTACTGGCAAACTGGGGGGACCCTATCGGATGCTGGGGATCAAACCCAGTCTTTCCCAGGTTGTCTGCATGCAAGGCAAATGCCCTATTGCTGTGCTATATCTCTGACCCCTAAATCTTTGGTTCTTAAGATTACTCGTAGAGAAAAAAATTGTAGTTTCTAATAACAACATTAATCACCAATAAAAGAACATAGGTCCAAGTGAAGAAGCAACTATTAACAAAATTAGGTGCTATATGTTTTTATAGCTTTGATTTCCACAGAGTAATATTGTGCTTCATAAAAATGTCTGTTGTGTGAACTTTTTGATTCTAAATGAGTTCTTCTAGTAAGTATGTAATTTATTTGATCTGATATTTTAGTAAGATAGAAAAAAAAGAAAAAAAATTTTTTGTGGTTTTTGGTTCACACCCAGCAGTGCTCAGGGGTTACTCCTGGCTCCATGCTCAGAAATTGCTCCTGGCAGGCACGGGGGACCATATGGGGCACCGGGATTCGAATCGATGACCTTTTGCATGAAAGGTAAACGCCTTACCTCCATGCTATCTCCCGGGCCCCGAAAGAAAATTTTTCATTGGAAAGTTACTATAATTTATGACCTTTTCTAATTGTTAGATGCTTTTTTTTCTTATTTAATTCTCATTGCAAGATCATGGAATTAACATCATCACATCTATTTTTAGAGGTGAAAAAAAGAGCATGAAAACAAAGAAACTAAAGCAAATAGGTAAGATAGAAAGAAAACAACAAATTTGACTTATTTATGCTTCTTATAATCTTGTTTACACAATATAACATCACATTTTTAAAACTTTCTGCCTTCCTTTCATCAATGATAAATTCCACATTAAAATTGATAAATTTTATAAAAATGTAAAGTGTTCCACAGGAAATCAATTTTCTATTCCCTTAGGTAACTGTATGCCATAGGGGCCAGAGAGATAGCACAGCGATGGGATTTTTGCCTTGCACATAGCAGATCCTGGGCAGATGGTGGTTTGAATTCTGGCATCTCATATGGTCCTCTGAACCTGCCAGGAGCAATTGCTGAGCAGAGAGTCAGGAGGAACCCCTGAACTTCACAGAGTGTGGCCCAAAAATCAAACAAACACAAAAAGTATCCCATAAAATCAGATCTGATAATCCTAAAACACTGCCCTCAGTGTTAACTAATTCGCAGTGATAAATATGTAGTAGATAAATCTTATGAAGCCAGAGCAATAACACAGCGGCAGGGAATTTGCCTTGCATGCGGCCGATGCAGGACAGACCTTGATTCGATCCCAGACGTCCCATATGGTGCCCGAGCCAGGAGTGATTTCTGAGCGCATAGCCAGGAGTAACCTCTGAGCATCATAGGGTGAGACCCAAAAAGCAAAAAAATAAAATAAATAAATAAATAATAAAATAGATCTTAAACATTCTTATGACATTGCAAAAATAAAATGAAAAGTCAGGAATAAAAATAGATAAGTAATTTAAAACAACAACAACAATTATATTACTAAGATGAGTTTTAAAACAGGGTTGGGAAAAAAGAAAATCTTTTAGTGACCCCCCCACATCTAGTACATGTCCTCACTATCATGCTACCTCTATGATAAAGGAAAATATATACCACTTCTTAACAGTGAAAGATTTGAAAGACTAACTTTAAAGCACTGAGAAGAGAGTAAAAAGGAATGCTAAACAGAATAACATGAAGGCATAAAAAAGAACAAAAATTTAAAAAAGCATTCAAAGCTTAGAAATGGGGGGCTAGAAAATAGTATAGCATTTAAAGGGCAGACCACCTGCCTTACTGCAGCTAATCTCAGTTCAATCTATAAAGATACATATAATCCTCTGAGCACTGCCTGGTGTGGCCCCTGAAAACAAAGCTAGATACATAAAAGAAAGAGTTAGTGACTTTTAAATAAAGTGTAAAATGAGATTAAAGACTCAAAACCTAAAAACAAAGAAGACAAAGGACAAAAAAACATGATATAAATTCATAGCCAAAATCCATATAATAATAGAAGGTTATCAATAGGATTTGGGAGGGAAAAGGGAGAAAAGTAAACAAAAAAAATCAAAGATGAACTTGAGGCGCCAGTTGAGATGGGATGGATATTGTCAGCAGTTCTTAGATTGAGTCTCTCTCACCTCATTAAGAACAACCCCTTAATATAAATACTGTATTAGGAACTGGTTGCTGGGGTACAACATTTAATATTCCCTCCCAAGGGAATTTTTTTTTTGGTTTTTGGGTCACACCCAACAGTGCTCAGGGGTCACCCCTGGCTCTATGCTCAGAAATTGCTCCTGGCAGGCTCGGTGGACCATATGGGATGCTGGGATTCAAACCACTGTTCTTCCGCATGCAAGGCAAATGCCCTACCTCCATGCTATCTTTCTGGCCTCCTCCAAGGGAATTCTTAAAGGAAGGGAATAAAGGCAGAAGTCATATTTTTGTAAGAGAATTTAATGTACTGAATAGGAAAATTACAGTTTTAAAAAATATTTTCACGAGGCCCGGGAGATAGCATGGAGGTAAGGCGTTTGCCTTTCATGCAAAAGGTCATCAGTTCAAATTCCGGTGCCCCATATGGTCCCCCGTGCCTGCCAGGAGCAATTTCTGAGCATGGAGCCAGGAGTTTCATCTGAGCACTGCCAGGTGTGACCCAAAACACACACACACACACACACACACACACACACACACACACACACACACAGCAAACAATATTTTCACTATTATGCTTAGGGGAATAGAAGCCTATGGTAGAAGCAAGTTTAATTTGGGGGTAGGGGCGCACACCAGGTGGCAATCAGGAGTTACTCCTGACTCTGAGCGCAGAAAATGTTCCATATGTGGGACTATATGGGATGCCAGGGATCAAATCCGCATCCATCCTGGGTCAGCTGCATGCAAGGCAAACACCCTACCACTGTGCTACTACTACTCCTGCCCCAGCATGATTAATTTTTGAAGAATATTTTTCTATATTCAAAGTGATTATTTTATTCTGCATACCTAACAACTAGGTATAGAGTTCTTGTTTTTTCTGTTCCCTGCAAGCAAATGCCCCATGTAATATTCTGTCACTGCTGTCTGCAGTCTTATTTATTTTTAACCAGACCAGTTAAAGGTAATAATATCTATTCCCCTGCTTTGATTTGTTTTGTATTCTTCATGTGAATAAAATCAAATAGTAATTTTTCTCCTTCTGTGTGGCCCACCAGGGACCACGACCAGCGGGTAAAGCTTCGCAGTTCTCAAAGAGGAAATCCTGACTGAAATAGAAGAGGGACTGGGAAATAAGGACTCAGGACGAGATTTCCGATTGAGAGCCGTTTATTTCTGGGGAGGGGGAGGTCTTACATAGCTGAGCCAAACAAAAGAGAAAAGAGAGTAGGGGGGCAATAGGTAATACCTCATGAGGGTGGCATTTATTAGTCATGAGGCCCACATTGTGTTTTGAGCATCAAAGTAAAAGATCTAATCTCTGCTTGGGCCTGCAGGCCCCTATCTTTACTGGAACATCCTGGTGCCTAGCAATTAACTCCCTGATTCTGAGGTATGCGATCAGCTTCTATCTTTCTTTTGGTCCTAGGGCAAAGGCCATTTTACTAGCTGCTCAAACTTGCAGCTTGTAGGCAGTTTAGCTCAGACTGTCAAGACTCCATTTTGATTTTAGAGAGAAAGGGCTTTCAATAAATCCAGGCAGTCTCCAACACTTCTGCTGTATTAATCAGACACCTTCTCGTTTGACCCAATTCATCCTTTGCTGAATAGGTTTTTAACCTTAGTTATTCTAAACAACATAATACTATAAATTGTTAACATAATGAACACGACTATGTGTAGACCTTTTCAAATTCATGTGCTGTGTTCCTGAAATATACATCCAATAGTGTAATTACTGGGCCATATTATAATTCTTTTTTTTTCCCTTTGGTTTTTGGGCCACACCTGGCATCGCTCAGGGGTTACTCCTGGCTCTGCGCTTAGAAATTGCTCTTGGCAAGCTCGGGGGAACCATATGAGATACCAGGGATTGAACCCAGGTCCATCCCAGGTTGGCCACGTGCAAGGCAAATACCCTACTGATGTGCTATAGCTCTGGCCCCTATAATTCTATTTTTTTTAATTTTTTTTTAATTTTTATTGTGGCCAAAGTGCATTACAAATCTTTCACTTCATCATTTATGGTACATAGTGACAATGAATGAGGGGCATTCCCACCACCAATGCTGTCCTCCCTCCACCCTTGTTCCCAGTATGCATCCCATATCTCCCTCCTTTACCTCTCCCCGCCCCCAGAATGCTAGTACAACTGATCTCCACTTTGTAGCTTGTTTTGAGCATCTATTCCACGGTCATTGGAGATAAAAAGGATAAGGAAAAAATGGATAAAAAATTTGGCAATAACTACCAAAAAAAGAGAGAGAAAAAAAGAAAAGAAAAATGGAAGAAAAAAGAAACAAATGGACCCGGCAAATAAAAATAAAAATAAATCTCTAAATAACAACCACAAGAGTGAAAAAGAAAGAGAATAGTGGAAGAAAAAAGAGAGGAAAAATAAAGTAAAAAACTAACAAATAAAAACAAAACAAGAAAAAGTATGGGTGCTGGAGTGGTAGGGTTTGGTGTTCTCCCACTTTTTTTTTTTTTTTGCATAGGCACAGCAAACGTTGGGGGATAAAAGAAATTCACGTGGCCTAAGAGATTCAGGGTTTCTCCATCCTTGAAACATATCATCATGGGATCAACCTCTGGCTCCATATATACTCATTACCCCATCCCAAAGGCTTTTTTGTGATGCCAGGAAAGTTTCCTCTCTGTTGTATGTGAGAAAATCAGGTCACTGTAGATAGTGATCTTGGTATTTACGTGGGTTATAGGTTATTTTTTTTTAATTTAAGATCCATCTATATACTATTTCCCATAGAGGATAAATCAAGTTACAATCCACCAACACAGTAAATGAGAGCTTCATTTTTGCCATATTCCTAATGGCCATGATTATTTTAGCTATTTTTGTTTCCTTTGGGGGCCACTCCCAACAGTGTTCAGGACTTAGTCTTTGGTATGAGCTCAGGGATCACTCCTGTAGGGTTTGGGATACTATTTGGAGTGCTGATGATTGAACCTGGGTGAGTCTCAAGCAGTCAAGCAAGTTCCCTACCCACTTAAGTGTCACTTGAGACTTATTTTTTTTTAATTCTACTAGTCAGAATGCCATTCCTTTATTCATAATTATGTACTTTCACACATATGTTTTAGAAATCCTAGCACATAGCCATGTACCTAACAGGAAAGTGTTAGTGATAGTGAGAGAAAGAAAGAAAGAAAGAAAGAAAGAAAGAAAGAAAGAAAGAAAGAAAGAAAGAAAGAAAGAAAGAAAGAAAGAAAGAAAGAAAGAAAGAAAGAAAGAAAGAAAGAAAGAAAGAAAGAAAGAAAGAAATAAGGAAGAAAGGAAAGAGAGAAAAGAAAAAGAAAGAAAGAAGGATGGGGTCCGGAGAGGTAGCATGGAGGTAGAGCGTTTGCCTTGCATGCAGAAGGATGGTGGTTTGAACCCCGGCATCCCATATAGTCCCCTGAGCCTGTCAGGAGCGATTTCTGAGCGTAGAGCCAAGAGAAACCCCTGAGCGCTGCTGGGTGTGACCCAAAAAACAAAAACAAAAATAAAACAAACAAAAATAAGCAGAAATAAGGATGGAAGAAAAGAAAAGGATAGAAGGAAGAAAGAGAAAGAAAAGAAAGAAGGATGGAAGGAAAGAAAAAGAAGGGTGAAAGAAAAAAGAAAGAAAGGAAGGAAGAAAGGAAGGAGGGAGGGAGGAAGAAGAAAGGAAGGAAGGAAGGAAGGAAGGAAGGAAGGAAGGAAGGAAGGAAGGAAGGAAGGAAGGAAGGAAGGAAGGAAGGAAGGAAGGAAGGAAGGAAGGAAGGAAGGAAGGAAGGAAGAAGGAAGAAAGAAAGGCGATAGTTGGAAGAAAAAGGTGGTGAAAGGAAGAAAGAAGTGGTGAAATTTTATGCTAATTTAAGAAGAAAGATTGTAGAATTGCAAATGGGAAATAACAGGCAAAAGAAAATGTGAGCAGA
This sequence comes from Crocidura indochinensis, assembly GCA_004027635.1. Classification (NCBI taxonomy): domain Eukaryota; kingdom Metazoa; phylum Chordata; class Mammalia; order Eulipotyphla; family Soricidae; genus Crocidura; species Crocidura indochinensis. The sequence continues at coordinate 50,685 of PVKC010000326.1, read as the reverse complement.
AATAAAAGAATTCTGGTGCTGTCGTTTTTTGTTTGTTTTTAAATTATTGGGCCACACACAGTCAGGAGTTATACCTGGCTATGTGCTCAGAAATCGTTCCTGGCTTGGGGGGTCATATGGGACACCGGGAGATCTAACTGTGGTCTGTCTTGGTCAGCCTCATGCAAGGCAAATGTCCTACCACTTTACCAGTAGAATTCGAGAAAAAAAAGATAAAGAAAGAAAAATTGGACATTTTTTTCTAATATAAGAAATATATCCCATGTCTTTTGTTTTAAAGCAACCCCTAGGATAATGTTTTCTCAAAATCAAGTTATTATCTCCTCAAAATGCTATCATCTAGGAAGAACAAAGAAATATAAATATACATACAAGAATATAATGAAAAACAGATAATATTGAGAGCAGTGTGGTGATTTAGTGGAAGCATAACGATAGCAAACCCCTGCTTGGAGATGCAGGAAGTGTTTTTATAGAAACTGCTATATTTGAAGAACAAATAAGAGTTTCTGCAGATGGTAAGAAAGCAAGTAGTTTGAAAAAAATAAAGTCGGGAGAAAGAAAAAAGAAAATGCATGGACCAGAAAAATGTGAAATGTTCAGATCGTCCTAACAATGAAGAACTCAGGTTGGGGCAAGTTTAAATCTTGTGTGATGGCAGAAGTTTGAATTTTATGCTTAGGAGTTTGAACTTGTCCTTTTTCCTTGGAGGCCCCTAAGAATTTTTTCAGTGGCAAAATAATAAGTTCAGGGTAGTTATTTTAAGACAGAAAGCTGAAGACTCAAAAGGAAAAATAAAAAGAGAAAGAGATGTCAATGTTGAACAAATTACCTTTTCCTAAAAAGAACCACGTTGGGCATTACAGACTAGTAATGACAGAAAAACAGAAAGATATTGTTTTTGAAAAAATTTCATCACTATGTTTTCAGAGTGTGAAGGGGCATATCTCTTTTATTCTATGCAGTCATCTTTATTTGGAGACATTACAGTTTCACAAGGATGCTTCCTAAAGCTTAATTTTGTCCTTTATATTTATTGTAGTTTAAGGTAGAAGAATGTTAATATTTATAGTTTGGGTGTTATAGTTTTGATATAGTTACTGGTGCTTTTTCCCCACCACCAAGGTATCCGGGACCTCCACGGCTGTTCTTAAGTCACTTCAAGTTTGTTTCTTTATTTCTACCCTTATGCCCCATTCCCTATTTGGCAATCTCAGCTTTTCCATCAAAAGCCAAGGGTTTGTCATCATTCAATCCAAGTTAGTGCATTGTTCTGTTCCTTTATATATATATATATATATATATATGGCTTATTTCACTTACCAAGAGGCCCTCTATTAAGTCTCAGAGACTTGACTATTTGAAAATTCTGTTTCTATAAGATCAAAAATAAAATAAAAACAAAATTGAAACCAGCAATTCTCAAGAATCAGTCTTTGTGTGCGATGAAAAAAAATATTCTCCCACTATGCTTTGCTTGTGGGAATTAAGTTGGATTTGGTGTACAGAATATATATATATCGCAATAAAACTCAAGTACTACACGGAAGATTAAGGGGTATTTACTGTTAAAATAGAGTTGTTGTCCGTTTTGCTATTCAAGCGATTATGTACTTAGCACATTTGCTTCTTTCTTCGTACATGAAGACATTCTAAAGATATAGTTTAGTTAAGAAGTTCTTCTATCTGAAAAAGGCTCCAGAGGATTTGCTTTGGAAAATTACTTTTAAGTCATTCCAAATATTTGGAATGTTTATCAGAAATCTTGAACCATGGAAAATAATTATTTTAGGTAATTCTCTATAGAGCTTAAAAATAATCATACGCTGATGTTAGTGGGTTAGTTTATGAGAAAATTCACCTTTATATGCTGAAAATTAACTGAAATATTAATTTTAAATATTAATACTAAATATTAAATTAATTAATATTAACATATCCCTATATGTTAGTAGCCTTTAATTGGCATTAATTTAGTCTATAACTAATTTTCTAACTTAGACTATAAAACTTCTGCTCTATAATATATGTAAGTGTGATGTTCTATACCAATATAAATAATATTTAAATACAATGCATGAATACTAATAGTTATATATATTTAATAATGTTATAACTGAAATTATGGCACAGTAGTAACATGTAATATATGACTATACTATATAAATGCTTTTTTCATGTAATTTTTTAGGTACAGTAGACATTCTAAATGGCTTAAATTTGAGGCAGCTTAATAAACTGAGAGTTAATCAGGTAAGGATTTTTGTTTGTTTGTTTGTTTGTTTCATAACTGGGCTGAGATCAGGACTTAATCTTGACTTTGTATGCAGGAATTCCTTCTGGTGGTGCTAAGGGAACCATATGGGGTGCAGTATAGAATTTTAGTTATCCATGTACTGGATAAGTGCCCAATCCATTAGGGCTCCAGTCCTTAATCAGGTAAGAATTAAATGTAAAGAATATCTATCCAGAGTTTGACTAGCAAAGGACAAGTGCCCAATCCATTAGGGCTCCAGTCCTTAATAAGGTAAGAATTAAATGTAAAGAATATCTAAACAGAGTTTGACTAGCAAAGGTATATCGCAATTTATACTGTATCAAGTTAGAGACAATTTTCAGCTTGATGATTTTTACCTTGAGGGAAAAAAATGAACCCATTTTCTCATGTCAATCCATCACGAGGGTATAGATTCCATTTCCTTCATTCGACTAAACAGAATGCCATTCCTGTATTAATAAATATGTACTTTCACTCATGTGTTTTATAAATTCTAGAACATAGCCATGTACCCGATAGGGAAGTGCTAATGATAGTAATATCAAAAATTTATATTGACACATCTTGTATTTCAATATTTAGGTTTTTTTCCACCACATTTTACCTTTATTATTTTTAGCCACTAAGATTACTCTTCATGTCCTGACCACAAATCATTGCTATTTCTCCCTATGAATAAGTACTTCTAATGGTTTCTCTAATAGATATTTTTTATTGACCACATAAATCAATTCCTTAACTTGTGGATTGCTTCAACTCATTGTCTTAGGGGAAATCATGACTCAAAGATATAAAGAAAACCTAATCGTTGGGTCATTTAACCTTCACATCAAATTCATGATAATGGTTCATTGCATAAATTGAAAAGGCATTAGCAGTGAGAAATGAATAAAAATCACAGAGTAACTGAAAAAAAAAAAACAATTGACTCAGTGATTATATACAAGACTTTAATTGTTCTTTGATAATTGATAATTGAATACTCTTTTATCTCCAGTAAGGAACTTACCAGCGTTCTTGCTATCAACTCTTCCTCTAGATCAAGGCTGAGAAAACCAATTTTGTACTAACATTATTTTTTATATTCTTTTTTTTTTTTTTGGTTTTTGGGTCACACCAGGCAGTGCTCAGGGGTTACTCCTGGCTCCATGCTCAGAAATTGCCCCTGGCAGGCATGGGGGACCATATGGGGCACTGGGATTCGAACCGATGACCTTTTGCATGAAAGGCAAACGCCCTACCTCCATGCTATCTCCCGGGCCCCTTTTTTTATATTCTTAAATCGCTGAAACAATTCAAACTACACTAAAATAATATGAAATTCAAGATTGCCCATGAGTAGAGCGTTTTGAAACATAGCCATTCTCTTTTTATTGTCTATGGCAACGTTCTTATCACAGATGGAGAGTTGAGGCATATTCTGTAGTGCAGTAATCCTGAAAAGTTTTTACCTGACTCTTTCTAGAACAAGTTAGCCAAATACGGCTATAGAACAAGATCCTAGTATTCATGGAATTCTCTTTATCACTCTTTCAAGTTTGATTGTTAGAACACTTTTGTTTTCTTTAACAGAAATCCAACTCAGATATAGTTAAGCAAAGAAGAGAATTTATTGCATAGTGTGACTTCTGAGTCGATATGGTAACTTCCAATACAAAGATTCAAGGATGGTTCCCCCTACCCCAGTCAAGGCCAATCAGTTATTAATCCTGTGGTATGTGCATTCTGATTTAAACCTTCTTGTATTGAAAACCTAGTGTATCTTCAAAATTGCCCAGATGGAGAACACAATCTAACTTCTGGCTAGTACTCTCTATCAAAACATAATGTCTGTCCAAGTAACAGTTATTCAGCTCCTAAGCATAATTAAATCAGCTTGATGGCAAGGCTGAATCTTCCACAAGCTCAATTTCTCCAGTAGTATGTATTCCTTATTAATTAATCAGACTGCTTCATAAACCTCTAGTTATTAAATTTTTAAATGACTTATTTTCAATATTAAAGGAGAAGGCCTTAAAAAATTGGACTGGTGCAGAGTATAAAAGCTGGGGAGGGACCGGAGAGATAGCACAGCTGTAAGGCATTTGCGTTGCATGCGGAAGGACAGTGGTTCGAATCCTGGCATCCCATATGGTTCCCCGTGCCTGACAGGGGCGATTTCTGAGTGTAGAGCCAGGAGTAACCCCTGAGCGCTGCCAGGTGTGACCCAAAAAACAAGAATAAAGAGATAAATAAATAAATAAATAAATAAATAAAATAAAAGCTGGGGAAAGAAAATAGTTTCAGGTAAATGTCACGTCAGGGTTACTTGGTGAGTGACCGTGCAATGTTTTATATTTTGCCATCAGAACCTAGGAAGCTATTAGGAGTGTGTGTGTGTGTGTGTGAGAGAGAGAGAGAGAGAGAGAGAGAGAGAGAGAGAGAGAGAGAGAGAGAGGTGGGAGGGTAATGGGGAAAAAGAAAGAGAGGTATATGAGAAAGACAGAGAAAATGGGAGAAGACAAAGAAAATGCTTCATTTTGGAGAGGAAGATGGATAGATATCATCTAGCAGGAACTCAAGGAGAAGTGCTGCAAGACAATATTTTGTCTACAAAACTTTTCCTCAACAAGATCCTGGCACAACTTTCATGTGCAAATTGGTCTTTATGCAGAGTTTAGGAGTGAAATCAATATGCTGGGTATTCCCATTTGCACTAAGAAAGCAGCATTTCCTGAGGACAATGAAAGTACATGGCTTAGCAAGGGTGACTCACTCGATGCGTCAGTTGTTTAATGTTGCTTCTTTCTAAGTCATCGATCAAATCAAGTTCTAGTATTATGCCAGTGATTGGGGCCTCATTTCATTCCAATTCAGGAAGAAGAATTCTTCAACTCAGCTCTATTGGCCACCTGCCAAGACCATCCTTTACTTCCAGAGAAGGTATTTGGCATCTGTGTACATAGAATTTGGCAACCTCGGGAATGACAGCCAAAGAAATTAAAAACCGTCGGCTTTGTAGTTTTGTATTGTTTCCAGATGAACAAAATCACTTAGCACCTTCGTTGTGAAGTCTCTCTGATTCCCAAAGATCTAAAACAGCAGGGATACAATAAAGCAGACACTAAGTCAGGCAGTAAGCTAAACTCTGCTTTGCACAATAAACATAAGCTAGATGTTAAAGCATTGTCAATATTCATCAAACTGTTTTTCCATTCCCTGACTGGAAAAATCTAACTGCCCATAAAATCCATTGGAGTGAAATTATAGCCAGAGGAATATCTCTTACTAATTTATGTCAACTTATCTCTGGACTTTGAGCTCTAAAAGTCCTGAAAGAATGTAATTCCTAAGGACGGAGGCAGAAGGGGACAGAAGGGGGTGCCAAGGACAGTGTCTCGAGGTAAGAGACCCCCACCACTAAGGACCGAGGCAAAAGGAGGCCTCTGTTTGGTGGTGCAGAGAACAGCATTGTGAGACTTAAAATGGGAAAAATCCCCGGTTTGAGCTCAGTGGAGTGAGACCAGCAAAAGCACGGTCACTCTGTGACTGCTCATTTCTTCCATTCAAGGGACTGTACCAAAACACTTAATAAGAATGTCATACATCAAAGTTTACAATGGAAAAACTATGCAGAACCCTTCCAAACCTTGTGACGGAAGAAGCTAGTTCTGGAGACCAATTAACAACTGCCACCTACATTTCTGATTAAGATTTTAGAGAGGAAATGTTACAATGTTCAAAGAACTCAGAGAAATGATAGAAGGGGCATCCAGAAGACTCAAGAGAAAACTTGTGAATATGAGAAAACTTCAAACAAATATCAGGACTGAAAAACATGATAGCTAAAATGAAAACCTCAATGAAAAGTCTCACCAGCAGAGTAATAGCAAATGAAGACAGAATTAGTGGTATAGAAAATGAGCTGCTGGGAGCCGGGAGGTGGCGCAGGAGGTAAGGTGCCTGTTTCCTTGCCTGCGCTAGCCTAGGACGGACCACGATTCGATCCCTTGGTTCCCATATGGTCCCCCGTGCCTGCCAGGAGTGACTTCTGAATGCATAGCCAGGAGTAACCCCTGAGCGTCACTGGGTGTGGCCCAAAAACCAAAAAAAAAAAGAAA